>WTXV02021975.1:0-17439 GCA_009823435.2 Nymphicus hollandicus | reverse complement strand
CCCTCTGAGGAGCAAGGACAGGCTGCAGAGGTTTGGGTCAGCAGAGAAACTGTGCCCCACAGGGATACGTGCCCCCCTCTGCCCAGGGGAGCCCCTGGGACCACGCTGCCCCTCTCCTGCATTCCTGCTCCTTCCCAGGATGCCCGGCATGGCAGGGGGGAGCAAAGGGGCAGGGGGCTCTCATGGGTTTGTGTCTCTTGCAGGTACCAGCGGCAACGCCAACAACGACTACGGTGGAAGTAGGTACCACCATGGCCGTGGGGCCAGCTGTGGGATGGGGGGGTGTGTGTGCCCCCACCACACAGCACCCCGCTCTCTCTGCACCCCACAGGCACAGTGGCAGAGACAGGGACGATCGCTGGCATTGCCAGCGGCCTGGCCATGGCGCTCATCGGGGCTGTCACCAGCTACATCTCCTACCAGCAGAAGAAGTTCTGCTTCAGCATCCAGCGTAAGTCCCCCCCCAAGCATATGAGGGGCACAGAGCAAGCACGTCCCTATTTGCCCCTTGAGCCCTGCTGCCATTTTCCAGCCTGGAGACAGGAGTGAGGTGTCAAGCACACGGTAGCAGACCAAAACCCCAGCCATGGGTCATTGAGACTCCTCACCCATCAGCAGCAACAGCCCCAGGACCCATTGCAGAGCCTCTCGCAGACAGTCACAGCCAAAAATCAAACCAGCAACACCAAACAGGATAAATACAAATAAAACCCGTACCACCCCAACACAAACAACCCAAAACCTTCCCTTCCCTTACCTCCCCACCCCAAAAATCTCAGCAAGAGGCAAAAACTCACCAGGCAGCAGCAGCAGCAGAGGAAGCACAGCAACCATCTGCAGCTACAACAGCCCTGGGTAGCACAGCCCAGCCCAGCCCACCCTGCTGCAGGTGTGCAGCAATCACTGCAATTAAGCACAAATTAAGCAGCAAAGCTTCCCATTCCCATAAAGCACCATTTACATGAGCTGCCCCATCAGGTTGCAGGAGGTATCCAGCAGCACCACCCCACAGCACTGGCCTGGCCCCCATAAGGGGCTCCCACAGCCCTTTATGGGGTGGTTGCAAACAGCTGGAAAAAGCTCTTTTTAAATGAATCAAATGAAACGTTCTGGGAGTCTCCTTTGCTCAGGGGGAAGGGTGTTCAGGGTTGGAGATTTCTGTTGGAATTGTGCTATTTTCCCAGTTGTGCCTGAAACAAACAGGAGCATTTTGGCAAATTAGATCAGCAGGAAAAGTCAAATGAATGTGATGGAATGAAACACCCTTGTATATTCCCCCCACTTAAACGATATTTTGGCAAGAATAAATAATAATAGAAAAGAAAGAGTAAAGGCTTTGATGAGGGGGAAGCTGAGAGACACAAAGCCGCAGAAAGGCAGCAGGAAATTAAAGTTAATTATAAAGGAGGATTAATTTAAGCCATCAGACATGGCATGCTGGGCTAATGTCAGGCCTTAGATGCACTGCAATGCATGACAGAAATCTAAGAGCCGTCAGCCACCGCAAAAGTGGCTTTTTATTGAAAAACATCAATTGCATTTGGTGTTATCCCAGCAAAACACGTGTCTTGGGGGGGTGGTGGTGATGGAAAGCAGCGCTGGTGTATAATGACCACCCTCCTGATGCTCCGAGGAACGGGCTCGGCTCTTTTCCTTGCCCACCCATCAGCCTGAGTGAGGCTTTGCACCATGTCTTGGTTTTCAGTCTGTTCTGATGAGTGTTTGCTGATTCCTCTGCAGGACGTGCACATAATGTTCTTTATCCCACTTTCACACCACATCTACTTGCTAGCCATGCCCTGGGCTAGGGCTGAGCTTCCTGTGTCCCACTGCATGCCCGGGCAGGACGGGAGCTGTCGGTGCTGCCCCGGCAGCTCCTCTCCTCCACGGTTCAGCAGCTGCAGTGTCAGTGTTGGAACGGGGGTTATGGGGTTTTTTAGCCAGTTTCTATCGAAAACTGCTGCCTCATTGCTACTTGAGGGCTCCCATTGCACTGCTTTGATTTAGCCCTGGCAACTGTGAGTACAGATGAGCCCCATCAAACCCTGGGGGTGAGGCACAGCAGGTCCCTGCCACACTTTGTGCTGCATTTAGATGTGTAAACAAGTTTAGATGCCTGAAGAGTGCATGTTGCACGGAGGCGGGGGATAGCCTCATCCTCCTTTGGAAAACCAGCACAGCCCCCCCCCCCTCCCTCATCCATCCCTACTGGGATGCAGCATTCCCATCGTTGCCCCTTTCTCCAGAGGGGTCCTTTAGAGGAGCTGTAGAGGCTGGCTAAGGCCCATGGCACACCACAGACAGTCTTAGCTCAGTCTGCAGCTCTGAGATGGGCCATGGTGAGCCGTGCTGCCCCTTCCCCTGTGCAATTGCACATCCCCTCGACTGCCCACCAGTGCCCTCCACTGCCCCTCAGCCGGGCTGTGCACTTGTTGTGAACACTGGAAACTTGTTGCATTTAAATAAGGGACTTATCTGGGATTTGAGACCCCGCTGGGATCCTGCCTCATCACCACAGCCCTGCTCTAAACTGCTTCTTGCAGCTCTACATAACTTAGCTTTTAATGAGAGCGATCCTATCTCTCTGTGCTCAGTCCTGTCTGGAAGATGTACCCACTCTGTGCTCTCCTTGTTGAGTGCCTCAGTGCAGTAACTGAGCCTTCCTGCCTCGCATGATAAAGATGAAGCAAGAGGCACAGTAAAAAGGGCTGCTGCTGGAAGCTGTGCCTTCTAGGCAAGCCTCTCTGCTCACTTTGTAATCCAGCAATGCTTTCTCAGCACCATTGATGTTTTGCTGATGTTTCCATACTGCTGTTAATGCAGAGGAGGTTGCAAAAAGACATCTTTGCTTTTACAGCAGGTAGGCCCATTACCAGAGTGTTTAAGGCATCAAAGCAAATCATTGTAACTTTCTGTCCTCCCATCTCACTTTCCTTATTATTGCTTCTCAGAGGGACTTAACTCGGAGTATGTGAAGGGAGAAAACATGGAAGCTGTCGTAAGTGAGGAACCCCAAGGTGAGAACCTTGCATTCCTTACCCTGTCCACATCTGGCCCCAAAGGCAGCTTTACTGAGGGACTGTAAGAAAGTCCCTCGTGCTGCACCGTGTCACGCTGATGAAGACACCACTTAGGAGATGCTGCAGCTTTTTGCTTTTCCCCCTTTATTGCCCACAAAGCAAAGCCATGGTCAGAAACCAGAGAGCTCAGGCCACAAACGATGGCAGTTCATAATACATGGTTTCAGCCATCAAGAGCGTCTCATACAAGAAAACCATAATCAAGGCTGCTCCAAAGGCTTATTAAATGTCACATACAACCAACCAGTACTGGGCACCAGTTGCTTGTGCTCGGGTCCCATCATGTGCTGTTGTATTCATGATTCTTTCTTTCTCCCCAGTCAAATATTCAGTCCTGGAAACACAGTCAGCAGAACCACCAAAACAAGACAGTGCGAAGATGTGACAGTGTGAAGCATGACCCAGGGCTAGAAAAGAATCAGTCAGCAGCAAACGGAGATCTTACATGCTTGTAATTTAGCTTTTTATTTAATTTGACTCCAAAGCTACTTAATGTGTACTTAGGCTTGAACTGGCTTCTTATTGCTCTAGGCTTTAAGGTTAGAGTGGTTGTGTGTGTTTACTTTCTGTAAAGAAGCACATGTTTACATCAAAGTAAATGGTAGGTTTGATGTCCAGTTGTATGGAAACCGACAGAAGGTGCTTCAGCAGCGGGCAATTTTCAATTAAGGGACAAGGTCTTTTCCAAGGAGCAGAGGAGCTTAAAGGTGGGAGGCCAGCAAAGTGCCTGTGAATAGCAGTCCAAAGGAAACCACTCAAAGTCTTTATAAGGCACCTCCAGCCAAATTCTGCTATCAGCTATGGGCATGTCACTTCCAGCTGCACATTTCCCAAGGGTAGGCTGTGGTACTTAGTATAGCTACACCTAAAAATGAAGTGCCTATGTGTAGGTCCTTAGGTGGGGCCTCGGGCTGAGGCAGGTGCTTCCCTGCTCCCAAGCCAGGAGTGGAGGATGCTGTACCACCACCCAGCACTGGGCTTCTAACCAAATAAAAGGACCTGATTTTCACACCAAGTCACAAACACAGCAGTGAGTGCGGTGCTCACTTACAGCAAATCCCATTGGAATATTTGACTATGCTAGAGATCAGAATGGAGCTGAAGGTGCCAAGCAATATAGTTTGTCTGTGCGACATATCTGTGTTGTCCCCAAAATGGAAAATGTGTGTGTTTGGATGCTTTCAAGAACAGGTTCAGACCTCACTAGAACAAATTACAGATTTAACCCCAAAGAACATAAAGTATCTGTTATCTATGTGCTTGCTACCACAGAAATCAAGCTTAGCAAGATGCAGTCCCCCCACCTTCTCCTTTTATCAACAACTGTTGAGAGCACTCTGTGGCACCCAAAGCAGAAAAAGGATCTAAAGCCTTGTGTTACCCGCTACCCTTTAGAAAAGGCAGAATCTCCTGAGGGAATGGATGCTCCCTCCATCACCATCCTGTATAGGGCTCCTGCAGCTCTCTGGGAAGCACTGGGTTGCGAGCAGTGCTCAGCAGGACACTGGGCTGCCAACAGCACCCCAACCCCACCTGAGTGCTCACACAACATGGAACCAGTACCAAGACCTTTGCTGTCTTGCAAGAATTTGTGTTTATGTTTCTAATCCTGCCCCTTGCCCTGCTAATATGTGGGTGCTGCCACTTCTTGACACATTTATCCAAAGCAATGATTGTTTAAAACGCATGCTTCAAGTGAAGACAAATTCACTGTACGTAGTGTAAGAGGTACTTACTATTTATATATAAACCTGAAATGTGTGCATTTTGTACTGTTCTGCCAGTCCCATACTTTGTGAATGTGTATTAAACAAAAAGCCTTCCAGTTTGATGTAGAAATTCACAGCTTTCAGGTAGACACGACTTACAGAAGGCCTTGGCAGGAGGTGGATCAGCTTAGGAGCACTGCTGCCTAACAGCCCCATTTGGAGGGAAATTGCCTAGTAACATGGTTAAGTATTTTGCAATAGCTGCACAATTCTTTCTGCTCTTTTTAACACTTGCATTTTTAAAGCCTTAAACTAACTCTAGCAGAACAACTACAGTGGTTTATAAGGGAGACAATTCTAGTCTCGTGGTGTCTCGTGTATTCAGAACACTTGGGCTACAACAGCGCTGCTGTGAACTGTGGCTGCTTTGTTTTATGAATGTGTTTGGATTAGAAAACAGAACTATTTCATGATGGCCTGCTCAGGGAGTGGAAGCGGAGGAAGTAGAGATGGGATGCGCTCTGTGTTTGCTTACTCTCAGAGGATCTTCATGGAGGAAGCATGGTCTGCAGGACTGGGATCATCGCGTGCAGGAGCTGATGCTGATGAAGCCACACAGCCGCTTGTGCATCTCCATTCCCAAGCACCGTCGCCTGTTTTTCTTTCTTAGCCAAGCACATTTGACAGCTGTAACATGAAAAACGATTTTAGAAAGTAGATGAAGTGTCACAACTTGGCTTTGAGGATCACTCGGAACAGTTTTCCTAGGTTAGATCAAGCGACTGTAATTCCCTTTCTCCTTTTGCAGATGACCGACGTGTTGTCCTGTAGATGCAGATCATGGGGTTTATTGCATTTCTGTTACTGTGCCCTCCCTGCTTGCCTAGTGGACAGTGCAATGGAGCGTCCAACATTGCTTACAGAATATAGCAACCACCCTTCCTTTTGGAAACTAGAACACTAGGACATTGGAGCAACGTGTGCCCAATTCACAAATGCTGCAGTTTAGAGAAGAAAAAAATAGCCTAATAAAAAGCTGTTTCACTGAAAAAACAACCCCAACAGATTTTAGAACTCCGAAGCTGCTCCTTTCCCTTTTCTATGAACACGTACACCTTTGTGTGATTTCTAGTCTAGGCATGCGGAAAACCATAAATGCACAGTGAGAGAGCACAAATCCACAGCAGCAGAATTCCAGATCCCTTTCTCTGGGATTTAAAATAGGAAAATATTGACAAATACTCCAGTAAAGAAGTTAAACTTGATCTTCAGAACTAGAGGAAAGTCAAAGTCTTAACGTGCCAAGTGTTAGTGAAGGCTCACGCTGGTTTTTATTGCAGTCCATCTCCATGCAAACTGTCAGTCACTGAGATACAGGGAGGTTTCGAACACATCATCTGTATTTTAGGCATTATAACAACTGAGAGGATTCCTGTGTATTTATTTCCCTAGTAGTGATCCAAGTTTGGAAACAAGTGACCCAGCACTGACCTCTCTAACTACTTTCACTTAACTGGTATCCTTTTAAAACCTGGATATGGGATTTTTACAAATCCTGCCCTTAGGTTCTGTATACTTGATAGGAACTTTCTCATCCTTTATTAAAAAAAGGCCATAAAACACTGGAAAAGTGGTTTGTTAGTTGGATTCGGGGTTTTTTTTTCATGAGTCCAAAACTGACATGTACGGCTGTCCTGAGAGTTTATGTTCTACCTGTGCTGTGAGCTCTTTTCTTACCACACCTCTCTTCAGCTTAACTAAAGCTATTTTTAAGTAGCAATAAAATGATCCAGAAAAGTTTTCTCAATTACAGAGAAAACAGAGAATTGAAAGACTTTAACTGGCTCTTTTCCTGGTTATTCTGTCACTTACTTGAGTTTTCCTTTGGCAATACTGTAGCAGTTTCTTCTTTGGAGATTTTGCAATACTGTATTAGTTCCTTGGGTTTAGATTCTTCACTCAAGAATACCGACTTTGAATGAGTATCAGATTGTTTTGGCACTATAAACTCAAGTCCTTTTCATGCAGCCCCACTAACAAACCCTTACAAGTGCTATATTGTCATTCTTAGCTACTCAGTTGTTGTGACAAAAGCGCATTAGTCCATGATACCATTTCAAATTCTGAGGAAGTAAGATAAGCCGACAGGCTGAGGCTTTAAAAACCTGCTTCTGCAACAAAGGAGGTTTAGGAACAAATGAAGTTCAGCAACACGGTATTGTGAAACCAGAGCATCTTTTCTTTTGAGTCCTTACTTAAAAGCAAGGCGTATTGTTTGCTGATGCAGAAGCGATCTATACCAAGTGAAGGTTGATTGTTACGCTGTAAGAAAGCAAGATTCATTTTGCTAATGTGCATGTAAGGATCGGGGGGTAAAAATCAGAATTTGACTACCATTGGAAAACACCAAATAAAACAAGTTGACAAGTAAGACATTTTAGACTTGATTACTTTGTGGGCTTTTTTCATGTTGGAAGTAAACTGCAAATGGTGGGCTATATCCTTACTGTATTGTGCCAAGCTGGACGGGGCTTGGAGCACCTTGGTCTAGTGGAAGGTGTCCCTGCCCATGGAACTGGATGGTCCCTTCCAACCCAAACCATTCTGTGATTCTATGAGACGTCACCTACACTAAAAACTTTATCTAAAAAGAAAAACCAAATGAAACTGGGCTGTGTGAGAAAACAATTATCATTATGAAAACTTTAATGGTAAAAATTAAGTGTTTGCATGTACACACACACACACACACACACACACTGTCCTCACATCATCCGGCAATTTGACTCTAGCTCCCTATGTCCCTGGCCATGGCCAACATGGCTGTTTTCTGGTCCTTTTCCTGCAGTTTTCTTTGGATTTTGACATCCCATGCAGTGCAAGCAAAGCTTTTAACCACTGCACAAGGATGCAGTGCTCAGTCTTGCAGCCCAAAAAGGTGGTTTAGATTTCAAACTAGCTAGTTCTGACTCATACTTCTTGTAAAAGTAAAACTCTTTTCTTCCCAACTGCACACGATCTGGCAGTCAAAAGATCTCGGATACAACCCCCACTCAGTTCAGCATACGGGATCTCTCAGCAGAAATGCTTCACCTGGGGAATACTCCAAATTGCCCATTTTACTTTGTCCTCTGCTGCGGGGCAAAATGACATGAACAGCTCCTGGTGATTTCCTATTTCCCACTTTCAAGGAACCAGCGCTCTTTGTGTTGCTATATAAAGCCTATGAATTACTGCATTTTTTCTCAGAAAATAAGAAAAATCAAACATTTCTTGTTTCAAACTCCTTGAGAGGAAAGGTGCCTGTGCAAGGGAACAAAACCAGGCAGATAGAGAGGAGTGTTCACCTGCTTTAAAAGCTGCCTTCTATTTTAATGAAGCAACAACAAAAATACTTTAGTCTACGGTGACCGAAAAAGTGTAATTCAGCTCTGAAAAAAGACTAAAATGGCAAAGTGTCTGATGCTGGTCATTCACTTAACTAACTTTGCAAGCAAAAAACGTTTCAGTTGATTACCAAGGCTTCATCCTATTTTGGGACACCGGATTCAGGTTGTTCCCACTCTCGCGTGTCATTCACAATGAGAAAATCCTACAGGTCAAATTTAACTGCCTGCTTCTTTACACATTCCCTTTATACTCAGCACAGTCAAAACCAAAAAGCAAAGCAAAAGAAGATCCAGACTTTGAATCAGAAGTTAATAGTTCTACCTATGGTGCAACAGTCAGAGAACAGGGTTCTTCTGCTCTTTCCTCTACAGTCCAATACTGCCTTATTAAAAAATAATGATGGGATTAGTTGTTAAATCAGTAGGAAAAAATCTGATTATCAGGAAGCCGACTGAGTACAAAGACAGTCACCTCTTCAATATAAAGCTATGCTTTAACTAACATGTATGAGCTATACACCACCTGTGGAAGTGTGCATGCTAAGTATGTACAAAACATCCACTGTGCTTACACACAGAGCAGCAGGACCCTTCCCCCAGAGCAGGGCAGAGGCAGCACCACTGAGCTATGTTGAAACTTGCGGATAAACAGCCAGTCAGTTGAAATGACTGGTGGTGTTCTATGCAAAACCGAATTCCCTGGTTTTAGATCTAGGAATCCAAGCTTCAAGAATTCCAGGCTGCCCAAGCTAATCCAGTCATCACTTCTACAATAATTATAGAGGAAATGTTGTGATTATTAGCACCAATAAAGAGAACAACTTCAAAAGATTTTCTTTAGCACTGCATTTTAGAGATAATGCGCTTTGCTTTAATATACAGTTAAAATGTCCAGGAAATCCGAAATATGGAAGAGTTTAATTCGATACCAGCTCAACATATTTTGGCAATGTAAAATTCACTGCTGGCACACTGCTCAGCAGAGCCATTTTTACAGGAAAACATCTTTCATCTATTTATAAAAAGCCTGAGGTTGATTAAGAGATGCAACATCGCAAGCCTTCCTAAACTTTGCTCTTGTAGGTATCCATTATATTCACTATAATAAAAAGGGCATGTTGAAACACCCTGAACTGCACAGTAAATTTGTAAGACTGGATGCAGCACATGAGCCTTTCTGGCTGAAGTTGCAAGAGTGCTCAGTGGCTCACCTTACTCATTAACTATGTGCTACACAGTTAATGCAGAGAACGTGGAGAATGTAGAGAAACAGAGAAGCACCATGGCATGTTAAGAACAAATGTACAGTAATAAACAAATACTCAGAGACAGTAAAACCACAATCAGCACATAGAATCATTTGGCTCTTGTGAACGGTGCTTAATTCCCACCAGCAGAAGTTGAAGCAATACAAGCTGGAGCCAAAAAGCAGAGCTGCAGTATCTTAGTGCGTAAGTATCCAAGTGCCAGATTTTTATGAAAGACAGCAAGGAAAACAGTCCAGCAAGGAAAAAATTCAGCCTGCACCATCTCTGGATTTTCCAAGAAGGTCATTGAATAATTCTTTAAAAGGTTGGATGCTCCAGTAATCAAATCTCTCTGATATGAGTATTTTTTGGGGGAAGAGGGAGACGAAAGGAAGTTGTGAATGTGCACGTTATGTGCACGTTATGTGAATGTAATGTGAACACACAAATTATTCACTTTGCAGAAAAAACTGCTAGCAGCAACTTAAAAAACAAAAAGCCAAGAGGCTTTATTTCAAGAAAACCAATGAAGATCGTATTGTTTAAAAACTTTGTCAAACAAAGTCATTACAAGTTAAGGGCGTCAAAAGAGTTTGGACAGGTAGGATCCATTTCGTGAACTTACAGCTTAAAACCACGGAGTATGCATATGTTAAACAATCACATACACACGTGTGTAAATGCACACGGCCTTGCATTTTGTGTGTACGCTGTAAAACAAAACACCAAAACACACTTAACAAAATGTGGAGCTATACAGACTATACAATTTACACAGCTGAGTGTCATTCCAACCCCAAATATTATTACCATTTGCTAGAAAAGACATTTTTACTTTGTACAAGACCTTGATATGAATAAGTTTACCCCTCGCTCAGGAGGCTGAAACTGAACAATAAGCTAAACAGTCAAGAGACTTTATTTCAACTTGTACAAAAGGCATTAAAAAACCTAAAATACATGCTTTACGGAATATATTACATCATACGTGTCAGTGTGGTGCACTTGATAAATCCAGCCTAACTTCATCCACTTTTAATGGCATATTTAGTCAAAATGTAAAACTGACTACACTGGAAACCACTTATTTTAAAATCAATTTCCAAGTGCATTAATTACCTAAAAAAAAATAATAAAATTGCTCTAGCAAAAAACAATAATATTTTTTACTGAGTGAAATAAGGAGCTCCCATTCAGGAAAACGTTCTGTGTTCTGTGTAAGCATCATGTGGCATTTCATCTGATTCCCTCAACCAGGCATGGTACCCGAGGCAGTGTGAGAGGCATTTCTTGTCTGCTTGGCAGATGGATTCCTTTTTAGGATGGTTAAATTGTTAGTTGCTCAAAACAAAGTTTAATTTCACAATTGGTGATTTAGCTAGAACGTCAAAACACATGTGGGAACTGCCAACAAGAAAATACATCACATCTATTGAAGCTCTTTTTGGCCTCATCACGGTAATACCAGACACAGAGTAAGGCATGTAGATCATAGCAATTACAAGTCACTCACAGTCCTTTTGTGATGGGAAAAGCATTTCACCCTCCTCTCTGTGTTACCTGACACAAAGGATTTCACATGGCTTTTGTTACACAGAGGTGTGCACTGGCGTGGCTGAATGGGAAGGAGATGAACCTCTATCAGAGGAGGAAGAAATGGATCTTGTGGCAGCTTCCCGCTGCAAATCTTCAACCTTCTTTTGAAGCTCTGTCCGGATCGCAAGGAGCTCTTTCAGATTTTGATGGATTGGGACCTGTAGGGTAAAGAAACAAAAGGCTTGACTGCACAGTAAGTTATCTTCTCAAGCAATCCTTCCCCTGTTTCCTTCAGTAACATATGGAATCCCAACACCTATGAATTTCAGTATACCAGTATTTAGGGAATGTTTCTTCACTCATTTGAAATGAAACATTCCAGCAAACTGCCCCTTTCTAACAAAATAATTGGTAAGAAACCTATACAAAAGACTGTTTGCAAATGGTTTTGACAGGATACAAAGCATATTCCAGTAAATGTACCCCTATCCTTTATCAATACCACTTTCCAGCTGAACTTCATGTGTCTTTCGTGTGAACTATTTCCCCCGCCTGTTGGGACAGAACTTATTACGTAAAGAGAGCAGAGTTAACAAAGCTGGCTCCATATGGAGCATCTTGTTACTCTTCTAACCAGGCATCTTTCCAAGAGTCTGACCCCTTCCAGCTTGTCAGTGAGAAAAATGCAGCAGCCAAGTGAATTGTGCTTGTGATGGACCTCCCAGAGTCAAACTCCAATAAACCTTTTATAGAAGTGGGTTGTACATGCTCTGCCTCTGCTTCTGACAGTACCCCAAAAACACCAGAGGTGCACTGCTCTGCGTTGGGGTTCTAGGCATTTTTCATCTGGAACATTCAACTATACCATGGCCAAAGAGATGCAAGCCACACTGGTTTTTGCAGCTTGATCTGTTATCTCAGGCAAGTAGAGAGAGACTCCCCCCAGTCTTCCAAATGCCACAGAAAGGCCAAAAAAGTTTGAATGTAAATTGCTTTTAATTTATTTTATCCTGTATAAGCTCTAGTTTTTTATAGCTTTTGGAAAGGGCAACATGGGAAAAGAATTTAATTAGACTGACGAGACAACCATGGGGAAATGGAGCAATGGGACACGTATGGATTGCTAGATGTTGGAATTTATACCCTGGGCTTCTGGAATGCCAGGCTCCAGGGAATTGCGTTCACCCACAATTACTTCCTACTGCTTAAAAGTGATTACAGGGCTGGGAGGCACACCTGAACATGCAATTGTCACGTAGTGCTATGTGAAAAAAAGATATCAAAAACCAGAAGGGGTTTCTCTTCTTGCCATTAACACACAACTGAGTCACAATTTACCTTTTTGTGAATTCTGGCTTTTTAAACAAAGTGCATCAAAAATCCATGCGTTTGATTCTGGTATTTTTCAAAACCTAACATTTGTGTTTCTGAAACATGAAAATACAATTTCATTTCTAACTTTAGTTCTAACTTAAAAGAATAAAAAGTATCAAACAGTCTGGTTTAGGTCAACATTTTTCTGGCCACATACTTTTTTGTTTGTGTGAAAACTTCAGTGTATTCACAAAGGGCTGCTCCTGGCACCCTGGCTGTCATCAATTCATCCAGCATGTCACCTACAGCAGTTCTAAAAGTGTAACTTCTTGAGTCTTCAGCAGAACAATCAGCGCACACCACCAAGCTCTCAATGACCCTGGAGCCCTGCCTTCACTATGCAAGGAATTCTTTCTCTTCTTGCGATCTTCTCCTGCATCCACCATAGAAACTCTTTAACAAGACTAACAGGCAACAGCCTCCTTTGCTAACCAAACACAAAGCACACCCTGCAGAGAGCCAATCTCATTTTTCCTGAGGTGGTCTACAGAAAATGTACACTCCTAAAATATGGCAAAACCAGGTCTTGTGATGAAGTTTGTCCAAGATGCTGTAATACACACTATGGAAAATTCAAGTTTCAGTGAAGATCAAGGCTTTCTGGCATTAGCACCCCCCTGTATTTTTTTCTTTCCTTAAATAAAAGATCCTTTCCTCATACATTCCCACTTCAGAATTTTTCTTTATGAAGACATCTTCCTGAAACACTTGGCTCTGTAACAGAGTGATTTACATTGCTATCATTAGTCACGCAAGCCCTGGGTCACGGAAGATTTGTACATCTGATTTCTGCACAGCTCAATCATGATTCAGCATAACAGGCCAATTGCTCTTAGACAACCTTGGTGTGTTCCACTGCACAACGTTCAAACACTCATAAAAAGCAGTTCCATACAACCGGCTTTTGGGGAACCTACTACAAATCCTTTTGGGATACGCTACAAAAAAGCCATTGCAGAACTTGGCATGCTGAGTAAGGTGCTCCAAGAAGGAAAAGTGTGGCTGCGCATCTCAATCCTTCTTCTGCATTCCCCCAGAACCTATTTCAACAAGATACATCCTCAAACTTCGCCGCAAGTGCTGTCCTCCCCACAGGTCCATCTCAAAGAACAGGACTGTCTTTAAATAAATCACCTAAATAACAGTAATGACATTTTAAAAGTCTGTGTATATTCAAGTCACAGAAAAACTACACCAGCAAGATGGCAAAATTATGCTCTCAATAGATTAGGATGTGTCAGAATGAAGATTACTTCGTCAAACTCCAATCAGCCATCCTGTACCTCTGTATAAGACTGTTGGTTCAATAAACATTAAAATACTAGCTTCCCTCTTGTATTCCACATTTATTCAGTGCACAGTTTGATGTGACTCAATTCATGAGCAGTTATTCAATATTTAGCTGTCTTTGCAGTGTCTCACCCCATCCTTTACTTATTCTTCTGAACATAAAATGCTTAAGTTTCCTTTTCTGCACTTTCATCACATGTCAAGAAACAAATTTATTTCTGCAGCACCCTAATGAGGGATGGGAGTACTAACACTCCACTTTTACAAACAAGGATCTGAAGCAACATTAACCTTGGATCTCAAATTGGTTTAACAGAGGACTTACTTAGGAATTCTGCAATTCAGCCTTGTGGGTATCAAGCAGGACACCCAGTAAATAAGGAGCACACCCACAGTGACCACACTGCTCCAGGTGATGTCCTGATGTCCCTTACAACAGAGGAATCCTGTGGCAAAGGCAGGGAGAAACTTCACTTCCAGAGGAGCATCCTGCTCCCCCACCCATGAAACAATTCTTCCTTTGTCTGCAGCCGTGCCTGCTCCAGCCTGCTTTCCCACATTGCATTCCATGGGCTGAACAGCAAGCAAAGACCTCTAAAACTGGGAGCACCATTCACCCCTAATTCCTAGTCCCAGTTAGTCACAACTCTCTCATAGACTCTGTATCAAATCCACCTCTTAATCCTTTAATTCTCATTTATTCTCAGTCCTTGAGAATTCACTGAGATTGTTCCAGCCTCAGTCCTCCAAATTGGATGAATTTCTTCCAGGATATGAGCAGGCACATTTCTGAAACACAATCTCTCTTCATAAAACCTTATGTTTGCCCTAGAGATGGAATACTTACAGAAAAACAGCCTTTACCCCAACAAAAGAAGTTTACAGCACCAATATTTTCATCTGGGAAAGCATTTTTTTCAGCCACATTCTCATAAGCAACTGAGCCTTTTTGGATGAAGTTTTACAAAACCATTCAGTCAATCACACATACTTGGTGAGTCAATATAAAGCGGCAGAGGCCAGAAAAGCTGTAAGCAAGGCAGAGGAGGGTCTTATAATGGGCAAAGAAAGAAAAGGTCACCTTTAAAACGTTGCCCATCTTTTAACGAATGCACATTAGACATAAACTGTAAGACAGCTCTACATAAAAATCATCATGCCATGTCATACGGTAGTGTAAACATGAATGGTTTTCTAATGTCAAGTCTTTCCCAGGAAAAAAATCTTGCTGCCTGCTGTTTAACAAAGCATCATATGGAGAGATGCACATCGATGTAAAACAGTAAGAATCCCAAACCAGTTTTCACACATTAAGCTTCCGGTACAGACTTTGATTTCATTAAATAACATGTCAAATTGAGCCTAGAGTTTAGCACTTCCAGAGTATTTTCAGGCAGCTGATAATACCTGATTTATTGGTGATAAACGCCCAGGTTAAAGCTACATACTCACAGGGTAAGAAAAATGTGGTATAGGCAGCTGAAAGATATTAAAAATATTACAGTTCTCATAAAAAGACCTGAAAAGCAGCCTGGCACGAGGGGCTCTGCTTTTCCCCCGATGTCTTCAATTCTGCTACTGTAACTTCCCTTTTGTGAACCAAGCTGCAAATTCAAATGTAAAAGCATGAAAAGACCAACAGTGGTGCTAGGGGGAAAAAAGGGGGAAAATGCCCAAAACTGAGCCTCAATCTCAAGTCATGTATATTTTTCTTTTTTTTTTCTTTTTAATGAAACTGTTAAGAGAACCAAATAGAACTGGAATTGGGCATCTTCCTGAAAGCTTCCTTCCATCTTGGAAGGAGGAGGAGGAATTAAGAGGATCTTTAAATTAATTTTGTAACAAATCCCATTAAAATAATGGTAAGAAAGAAGTTTAGTTTATTTTTACATTTCCTAGAGACTTTTTCCCAGGCAGACCTGTTGCTGCCAGTGTTTCCTCATACCATCCTATGCATGTTCTGACAGATAACTATCTCCATTTTTGTCACCTCACACCATTATATTTCAGCGTGTGATTCCTCTCTCAAAACCTTCTTCATAAGGAAATGGGTTCAACAACCTTCACAATAACACCTGTAATGGCTTGCTGTGAACGAGGTTCTCCATTATTTTGCCACTGTTTAGATTGAAAGGAAGTGGGAGAGTGACAGATTCTGTAAGGAACAAGAGTTTGAAGAAGAATGTTTATTAAAAGATCTTGTTACCACCTTAACCCTAGAAGTGTATGCTTGCACAGCACAAGTATTGTCTCCATGGCAAGCTTTTATTACAGTCTCGTTGAGAAATCATATAATTGATTTAACTGAGATGAGTTTGTTGGGAGCCTGACAGCAGATGTACTGTTTTCTACTCTTTCATCCTCCCTTCTCAAATTAGGAGTGGAAGCTCAAAAGAGGACTCTGAACCCACCACTCAGTCGCATTCATGTTATTTTTTCTGCTCTACTTCACTGTAATCAATACCAGGTTTTCAGAAGAGTGTGCATCCTTCCCTGTGTCACACTAGCTTCCCAGTGTGTTGCCACAGTAATGCTGCTAGGCAACTCCCAGCCACTACTACCAGGTCCCCATCACTTCTGTCCATACTCGAGGGGAAAGCAAAGCCCTACTTTTGCTGCACAAGATGAGCTTATGCAGATGAAACCCAACCTGGCAGTGCATCTGTGGTTTTGTTGGGCTGGGAAATTACCCATTAGGTCTTCAGGGTGTTTTTCACAATTTATTTAAACTATTACCTCAATTTACTGAAGAAACAATAAATCTAATTTCTGCTTTACTATAAAACATTGTAGTAAAACAATAAAGTAGAAACAGAAAGGCGAATGTACTACATTTTAACAGATTTTGGTGGGTTAACCTCATAAAAAAGAAATCTGCCATTTGATTACTTATAAGAAATAAAATTAGATTTCTCTAATCACATAAAAACAGATTAGAAGTTGATTAGTCTAAAATAAAATTGGCATTTACATCTAATATAGCTAGCAGTACAATCCAGGGAGGGACAAGGATAAAGAGTTTGCAGCAGAACTAAGTAGTGGGGGAAAAGCCCCAGTTCCTTGGGAAATCTGACCTTGGAATCCAGGAATTAACCAAAAAGCTGGCCCTGTAAAAGCTGGAGAAGCATTTACCTGCAACACTTCAAGAAGACTTTTCAGTGTTGGGGTTTTTCTTCTTTTTCATTGCTACTGTAATAGTGACTTGGGAACTAAGCAGATTATGACTGAGATTGTATGTTGTTCCCCTCCCTAACTCACAACCAGCTTTTTCCAGCCACTTACCCAAACCCCATGTCCTTTTACCTGTCCTGAGCAATAGCTTTAACACTAAACATAAGCTTTACAGACTTATCCCAGTAGTTTGCAATTCCAGCATCTTTTTGTTTGGTTTAAGCTCTCACCAAGTTTTGCGGTCCCTTCCCATTCAAATCCCTATTTTTATTCCATTTCTCCTTGTCATGTTTTAAGCCCAGCCAGTAACTCAGAATCACGCAGCTGCTCACTCACTCCCTCCCCTTCTTCCCCTTCCCTTGCTCCCAGAGGGATAGGGAGGAGAACTGAAAGAATGTAAATCCTACAGGTTGAGATAAGAACAGTCCAGTAACTAAGGTATAACACAAAACCACTATTGCTACCACCAGTAATGATAATGATAAAGGAAATAACAAGGGGAGGGAATATAAAACTGAAAGGGGAAAAGGAAAACAATAAATGCATCACAAGTGATGCACAATACAATGCTCACCACCTGCTGACCGATACCCCACCCGATCCAAGCAGCGACCTGGGCCTTCCAGGTAACTCCCCCCAGTTT
>WTXV02021972.1:0-66933 GCA_009823435.2 Nymphicus hollandicus | reverse complement strand
TGTGAGCTATCTGCGCAATAAACAGAGCATGTGTCTTAACTCATATTGAGTGAATGCATGACTCTGGCTGTCTCCTCGGACACATGCCAACACCTTATCTTTGTTCCCAACAGTTAGGTTCCTCTTCCAGTCACTAGTGAATTAATTAGTAAATTAAGTAATGCTTAATAGTGAATAGAATAAGGTATCATATAATTAGGTTTGTGGATTTCTTCTTGAGGATCCTTCTCAGATTTTGGCTAGATCAATCATTTCCATTAGCACTCACCTCCTGTATTTCTGTTCTGTTGCTGTTTCTCCAGAATTCAGCAGAGTATGTTTAGAAGGCTAGAGTGCTAATACACATGTTAGAATGCATTTTTAGACAGGCCCTCCAGCAGTTGCCCTTTCTTCACAGCAGGGGATATACATTTTTTGATGTGTTAATGAACAGGGTTGTCCAGTTCTCTCAGTTTGATGCTGAAAAACAGCTGCAGGATGTTCAGAAAATACACCTACAGGGACAAGGGCCATGGCCAAATGGCAGACAACTAAGAAATAATTGAGTAGTTTAGGGCTACAAAAATTTCAATATTTATCCTCATGAAAGCCTTTTCTTAAAAGCTTTTGTAATTTTAACGGATGTCTTTTGGAGTCCCAGAAGTTACAGCTATTGTTGCTAGACAGCACACAGAAAAATGTGCACATATGTGAGTAGTAGGATATAAAGGAGAAGAAAAGAACATGTGTTCCTGAATGAAACTTTTCCATAGGAATAATCTCTCCAGTTATACTTTTTTTAACAGTTATAGAAATTAAGCATAGCTGGATTTTTCACAGTGCTCATAATCATATGTTTACCTTTTACCTTCTAAGAAAATGAATAAAACTCCTAAGGAACATGATAGTATTTCCAAGCTTTCATAAAAAATCAGACTTCACCCAAATTTATTTAATTATAAAAAAGAACAGAAGGAAGAACTTTTCTTTCTTCTTTCAAGCAGTTGTCTTCGCATACCCTAGATTTAAGCCTAGCATGACCTTTATTACTTTTTAAATGGAACTTCTCAGTTATTTGTCTTTGAAACAAATCAAGAAGGTGACCATATGTACTACTGCAGACTATCTCAAAATGCAGCTTCATAAGCCTTTATTTCAGTTGAGAGGGGATAAAGACAATCATTTATTTTCATAATGGCTCTATTAGGGCAGACCATGCCTCTGCCTAGAAATGCCCTGTTAGCAAAGCTGTCATCCAACAATGATCCCTGGGAAGGTGAATGAATATAACACAGACTGTTCCTGCATTCATTTTAGAATAGTCTATAACTTCCCCCATGCCTCCACTATTTCACAAAGCTTCATAATTTCTTGTGGTTTATTTTTTGTTTAGTAATAATGCCCTTTCATGGACCACAATTCGATACAAAGTGAAAACTTGCCTAAGCAAAGAATTATACACTAGAGAAATATTTACAAGATCTATTGTAATTTCTCCTGCAAGTGGTCTACATAATCATTTTTCAGACTATTGTGTGAAGTTGATATATTGATTTTTTAGTCTGACTGCCCCTGGTCATATTCCAGGGTCATATATGACTGTTCAAGACACTAATGGGGTAAGAGCAACGAGATCCAGTTTCAGAAACCAATTCTTTGTGAGACATTTGGGAACAGGAAGCGCCAAAAATAGTAGGCTGGACAGTTACTATAAAAAGGTGTTACTTGGGAATACTCAGATCTTAAGGGGTTCCAGGAAAAGTTAGTATTTCAATAAGAAGCCACACCTCATTGAAATCAGGGTGTGTGTACTTTGAGATAAAGACTTGGATTCTACATGTCATGTTTCACTACTGGGAAATCAGTTTAAGATGGACCTTTCATTTTCACTATTAAAAAAAAAAAGGACACATTGGAATAGGTTTTCAGAATTTTCGGGTTATTGCACTATCTGAAATATTATTATCAATTCCCATTGGAATAATTGGTCACGTGTTTCAAAAAACAATGATGTATATGCAGATTTGATTTTACAGGACAGGAAGGGAAAAAAATTGATTTCAATTGAAAAGTATCCTAAATGGAGTATATGGAAATGTTTGCATGACACATGAGAAGTACTGCTATTGTATTTTTAAATAAAAAAGAAAAATGTGAAACAAAGCCAATTGTAATGATTAATTTGACACTGATCAGTGCACAGAAGATTACAATATGGCAGATTATGATGAGACACAGATCATTCACTTCAATGTGTCACTAGAAAGGGTTGAAAAAAAAGACATCGCTGAGATTTATGCTGAGATATGAAAGTGTTTTACAGTATGATTTCAGCAGGAGCTGATAAGTTTAAAGTTATGATGTGAAGTGTCCTTTTTTTTCATTATAATATCAATAAAAGGCAATTAATTTTATCCTGTACCAGCTTGGAAATTAACCTTTTATGGCTCACTAGTGATCAAGTATTTATACTGTGATATAGCTCCAAAGTCTTGAATTCTTTGAATATCTTTCCATGCATAAAAGCATTTGGCAATTGTTTAGGTAAGAAACTGAAGAAAAATTTCAGGTTTTAAGATGAATGCATTAATTGTGCAGTGTAGTTTCTAAGGGTTGCACTTAACTACAAAACTGTCCTGTAGAACAGCCAATTTAAAATGAATTGTTTAAGACTAGGACTATGATCTGGCTCTCAGATTTGTCAAAAAAAAATACCCAACCAACAAACCCCAAACAAAACAAAACCAAAAAAAACCAAACAAAACTTGCAGGAGTTGAAGCAGCTTTTGTGAGAAAACTAATAAATCTACCAGTTCAAAGTCCCTAGTTGTACTGCGCTGTTATGATTTGAGTGTTCTGAGCTTGAAACCTGAACTGATGTAAAAGGAATTTTAAGTCATAGCTCTGAAGGGCTTCAGGTCAAACCCAGCATCACTAGTCATGTACTTTTTTGCTATGGCATGGAGACATTACTCATCACATCCTCAACTCCTCTGATCAAGACTGGAAAATAAAAGCTTACATGACCCACCACCCTCTTTTATCACAAAAAGAAAAAGACTATAATAATGATTCCAGTTCAGATGTTGGTTTAGATACCATTTCTTAGCATAATAAACCATGATCTTTGACAAGGGCCTGTAGTGACAGGACAAGGGGGGATGGCTTTAAACTGAAAGAGGGCAGATTTAGATTAGACATTAGAAAGGAGTTCTTCACTATGAGGGTGGTGAGACACAGGCACAGGTTGCCAAGAGGAGGTCGTGGATACCCCATCCCTGTTAGTGTCCAAGGCCAGGTTGGATGGGGCTTTGAGCAACCTGGTTTAGTGAAAGGTGACCCTGCCCATGGCAGGGGGATTGGAACTAAATGATCCTTAAGGTCCCTTCCAACCTAAACCATTCTATGATTCTATGATTCTATGATCATAAAGAGTTAAAACCTCCTTTGTTTTAAAATTCTGCGTATTCCAGAAACAAAAAAAAACCAAACAACCCACCATCCATAAAAGCCATCAACTTGTGAATTCTTAGAAGATAATATTTAGATATCTCTATGTAAAATGAGTATTTCTCTCTTTGGATATGCTAGTGTCATTTTATTAGACAACATCACCTACTGCACTTAACTTGCAGGAATAAAATTCTTTTCCTCCCTCTTTGTGTTTGGTGTAACTTTTACTGGCTGAAATGTCCATCTACTTATTCTAGATGAGCACACTTGGAATAGAATATAAAGGGGAATAAATGCATGAAGGTAGTTACTGGCTCCTGATTAATTGCTAACAAGAGTAGTCCCAGCTTGTGCTTGGATTTGTAACTTTCAGGTGACACTAGGTAGAAAACTTCAAATCTCTCGTTTATGGATGAAAGGCAACAAAGCCTTTTTTGTGGATCTGGCCTGAAGACATCCTTCAACTGACACTGTGGCAGACTGTGAGTAAGTGGGCACAGGATATTCTGTCACCAGGCGAAGTGACATTAATATTGTGCCTCACCATGAGTTGCAATGGCCACAAGCCATTAGTTCCAATTAAAATAATGTTTTTCTCTTTCAGGTTGCAATGCCAGACTTTGTATCAGGTCAGTGATTAATGCATGTTCCTTTTGTGCCTTTAACGGTAAAATATAAACAGGGTAGGCTAATCATCCATCTTCTTTCTAACTGACATTTTTAAGTAGGACAAGCTCACACTGGATGCAGATGTTCACCTAGGTATAGTTTAGTGAACACAATAATTTGTCTCAAATTCAACCTGGGGCTTAAAGTAAGAAATTCCAAGGGATGCCAATTATCTGCAAATAAAAAAAAAAAAAAAAAAAAAAAAAAAAATTCCAAGAGATACCAATTATCTGCAAATAAAAACTGTATTTTTGAAAACACTGGACACCTTTTCTTTTTGTTTTCTTCACATTTTTCTAAGTAGAAATTCTACATTAGCCTCTCCCCCCCCCCCCCATTTCCATCCCCTTTTCCCTTGGAGAGATCTTCAGTGGATTATACAGCAAGTTATTCCAAACAATTAGTCTAGAAGGACTGAAATACAACGTCATCCTGTCACAATTTTAACTAGCTATTGCATGTTGGCTGTGCCACGGTGTTAACTGTCCATACTTAGTTCAAGTACAAGATAGTAAGGTTTACACAGCCCTAACAAAAGAGGCTTAAGCAATCAAATTACCTAATATTGACTGTGGGCTGCAAGCACAGTTGCAATTGTTACATATTAGTATTAGTTTGAAAGTGACAGAAACAATAGGTTTATAAAAACCACAACAAGCAAGAGATGAGTCATCATAACTAGAAGTCGTATAGCTCATAATGCAAGCTCCAAATAAAGTCTTGTATCTACACATCTGAAACGAACTCAAAACAATTTTTAAGAACTACTTTTTTTAAGCTATTATATTCTTCAACAATTTCAGCTTTCTTTCTGCAATTTTAATGCCATTTATACCTCCAGAAGGGCTGCAGTTAGCTTCCAAATGGCACTGTGTCTAGTAGCCCAGGAAGCTGTTCTAGCATTTGCCTAATGGTATTATTTGCTTTGCTTTATATGTACACATATTGCTTATCTGTGCCCTGGAAGTCTTCTCAAGCATCAGGGAAGTACAGAGCAAATAAGTAAGTTGAAGTGTTAGTTTTGGAGACAGAAATAAACATAACATATTAGGCAGTCCCATATTTGAACTGTTCAACAATCAAGGCCTCCTGAGAGTAATGTGCCTTCAAATCTGCCTCTTCTCAAGTTGTGTTTGTCCACTTGCTCAGATATGTTGCAGGGGAATGACTGTGCATGGTTTTGGGATGAATCTTACCAGCTTGAAACTTGCCTCCCCACTTTAAAGATTGATCATCACCAAAACTGGAAAGCCAGCATTCCAGCAGCTTTGTTTTACAGGGTTTAGCATTCTGTTACACATTTCTCTGTCACTGAATAGTGAAATGAAGCCCAGTCTGAATCTGAATAGATCAAAAAGATGTTCCACTCTTATCTCACCATGCTTTCCTCATTGTGGCAAGATAAGCCTCCTAAAAAAGCAATGGCATTTTCCTAAGTGGCTGGAAGAAAAGTATGACCAAATTCACTACCATGTAATAGTGCTGACAATAGATACACAGTAAAGAACACCTGACGGTAAGATATTGAGAAATTATTACCTCTATTAAAAGGCAGGTGTGGTAAAACCACACCTGGAAACTGGTACCAGCATCTACTTCATTTGTAGTTCCAGGAGCAGACATTTCACCCTCATTTCTATTCCATAGAATACAAAGATTGTCATTTCATAAGAAAAGGTGGAGGATACCAGATCAGTTATGCCAGAGATCAAAACCCTTTACTGCTTGAGCACATAAAAAGTTTTTGTCATTTTCAGATGGAAAAGACTGTTATTAGAGTAAGGATTTTCTTTATTTGTTTGGGAGGGGTGAACGTTTTATCAAAATTCAGCTAGCAGGGTGAATTTCTTAGGTAAGTGATTCCTCCCTCCATAAGAAACCAAGAAAGCAATCCAACAGCCAGGTATTTGCTCCATCTATTAATTCTCTTAGCAGATTAAAAGAGAAGAAGGAGGTAGGACATCAAAATCCTCAAGACAGACTACTAGAGAGAAAAAAATTACTGAAAACTACCCTGCAGTAGCTCCTGAAGTGTTTCCGATTACCTCTCCTACTTAAGTCACTGTTACTTGTTATCAGAGAAACCAGAGACAGCTGATCAATACATAGTATGCAGAGAAGTATCTGATTTTTTCTTGTCATGAGTAAAGATCTCACCTGCTGAGGCTATTACAGTATCATGCAATGTATTCAGGGTACATATCAAGTTGGAATTTTAGAACTGATGAGTTTGTTTATGAAACACTAAAATCTTTGCAATCTTTTAAAGAAAGGAAGGGAAAGAAAGGAGACTAAATACTGATTATTCCAGGTTACTTGAGCTATGCCATCCCAGGCAATAAAAACAAAGCCTTCTCTTCATGCTTACATCACTACTCCAAGTACCCCCCATGTCTTCATGGATACTTGGGTATTTAGTCATCAAAAACAAACTTGTCACACTGGAATTCCAAGAGTATCAGGAACTTATACAGCAGCCATACAGCCAGGAAACAACATTTCTGTAAATACCTCTAGCATTTCTTTGTAAACTTGCATTCCTCAAAAGACACTGTTTTTTTCCATTTAAAAGTGTTCCACTACCAAGAAAGGTAGCATTTTTATTCACCAGACCCCCAGCTACATCGATTTTGTCACTTACAAGTATTGTCTTGCAGTATTAACTATAAATCTTAATAGGGAAAACTTCTGTCGTTTGAGGACTGTTTCCATGTAATTCTTCCCCTCTCTCTTAAAAATGACAGAGAAAAATGGGGTTCTGTCCAAGCCTACTGTTGGAAATAAATACAGTTCTGTTTCAGTTTTTTCTAGCTCTGATATTTTCTTCCGTCTTCTTCCAGGACTATTTCATGTTCTGGCTTTCCTAATTCCTCTAACAGATATCTGGGTTTTTGCTCTATTTTGGTTTGGTTTGGTTGGTTTTTCCAAGACAAGTTAGTTCACAGTCTCAGTCATTTAGGCAATAAAAGTCTCCACTAGACTGCATTTCTACATGTCTGTGACGCAGTTTGTTTTTCATTCCACTTTCCTTCCCTATGATGATCTGTGCATTCTTGTTGCACTTTAGAAACCAGTTTGAAACCAGTCAAAATAGGCTTACTATTTAGTGCCAACTGGTCTGCGCCCAGGTAAGGTGGCACTTCAGAAGAAACTGCTGTGTCTTCTCTGCAAAATGGAATGATATTTCTTTCTTGCCAATGGCAAACACAAAAGTAATCACACAGGCAAAATTCTTTTCAAAATCCAGAAAATGTTATGATGCAAACCATCCTGTCATATTGCTTACAGGCTGTAAAAGTCTTATTAGAAGTGTTTATTATTCAGGCATTCATGCTTGGCAGGATACCATCACCAGGGACTTGAAATTCTCTTCTCAGATATTTTAGTACCATAATGCCCTGGGGGTGACAGAGGGATGGGGGAGGGAACAGTAGGAGAGAATCTGCCTACTTTTCCAGAGTAGACCATAGTTTGGCCCTTCCAGCAATCTCTGTGCCTCTCCAGAGCCCTCACAGTCCATCAGCTGCCAAATAGGAAAAGGATGAAGAGCTGGCACTCTGCAGGGACTGTTGGTGTTTTCAACAGCATCTCTGCTGAAAACCCCAATTCAGTTCCTAAGGCTAGCATGGCTTAGAGACAGTTTATAAACAGGCCACATCAAACATGGCAAGGACTGCACGCCACTGCAGCCTGCAGGCTGGGACACGGGCTGTAGTCTTTCTTTCCCATGACCTGAGCTGAGGAGGCTCCTTCCCTCTCTCTCACTTCTCCTCCCTTGCAGAGCTCCTTCATGGGGAGACTGGTCAAAAAAAGCTAATGACACCACAGTTATCTGATTAATAAGGATCCAATTTGCACAAGCTACCCATCTTTCTGGAAGAGCCCCAGCCTGCATCTAGAAGGACCATATCCACTCCTGATGTGATCACAGAGTTTACTTCAGTGGTATTAAGTTCCCTTCATGTAGGCCTAAACCTAGCTGTAGGACTCTGACACAAATAATTTCTATACTGAAAAATGATTTTTATACAGTGAAAGACACATTAAAACCTTTACATTTATGCTTCATTTCTGCCATTATTTTTAAAAGAAAGGGGATGCTAATGCAATTAAAAGAAAAAAAAATATATATAATTGAGTACTGTAAAGAGTTTTCCTGTGCTGGTAAAGTGATTGTTAAAGACACATCAATATAAAGAAAATTTGTGCATATGCACATGCTACATGGAATCCATCATAAACTTACATTATATAATGAATTAAGACCTTAATAATCTGCTTGAACAGGTTCCTGTATGGTAATGAGGAATGCTGCTGTTTAAAGCATGACGACTGGTCATTTTTTTCATGGTCACATAACAAAAAGAAAATCAGAGAAATATATACAGTGAAGTGGTTGTAATGAATGTGAGTTGCAAACATTTGTTCTTAAAGATTGCCTCCCTATGTCTGAGAAAAGCTATTATAGATTATACTTTTCATGATGTAGGACCTGCATACCTAAAATTCCTCATCATAAATGCTAAAATTAATGATACTCATATTAAAGTTTTTTCTCAAGATTAAAGCTATATATTAATAGTGAACTAATGCTGAATTACATTCAATGTAGTAGTTTTATCACTGGCCTCTCTATATAACTGTTGCAGATGAAACTAAAGAATCATAGAATCTTAAGTGCTACCAAAAAAATTATAGTACTATATTTGTGGCTGTTTTCTCTTTAGGCTCAAGTATCAGTCTTCTAAGATTGGGTAGGATTTGCAGTAGAGGGAAGAAAGTTTAGGTCTCCAGTTCCCTGGCTGGGTCTCTGCAGATAGGTGGATCACCACTGACTTCAAAATGGTGGTACCTAAAGCTTGCTTGGGGTCCTTCTAATCCCCTCACCTCTCCCATTCTTCTCTTCAGTCTTAGACCAGCATTCAATCTACTGCTAGCATTAAAAACTGTGCCAGGTAGGTCAGCTGGCACAAAATCCAGAACCTAAAGGATTTCATGTTCTTCCCACTGTGGGATGTTTCTTGTGCAGGAGCTTATTCCTCCTGTAGCAGTGCAGATGTTACACAGGCTCATGCTACAAGAAAGCCAATGTCAAGCCAGGGCCAGGTAGTACGAGTTTCCAGGTGACCTTTCTGTCACGTGTGAGCCCGCTCTTTGCAATGGTGCTACACAGACAATGGTTTAGCAAGTCCCTGTACACAGCATCTAGTTCTGGCATGTTTCAATGATGCTACCTTTTATGTGAAATACTTTTGTTATGGAACTAAAAGGGCAGCCTAAACCTCTAATGAAAACACGGCTTAAACCCAAACTGTATCTTTGTTTTATTACCAATTGCTGAACAGCTTCCTTATTACAATCATTACTCTTTCCAAGGCCAAACTTTATTTGCAGCGTGAAGGCTCATGGAGTGGTCCATCTGGCTCTTGGCTGTGAAAAGAACCTTTCATGCCAAAATGCACCTTTGAGAGAAAGCACAAGGGATATGTAATTGGGCTCAAGCTAGAAATGTCAAAACATTTTGCATATCCTCATACTTGTGGCATCAATCATGACAAAATCTGGATCCCTCTTAGTTTTAAATATTTAAAAATTATATCATGTAACTATTCATGAGTTCTTATTGTTTGCTAGCAAGCAAGAAATTTCACTACCTCAAGCCACCTCAAGCCTCTGCATTCAAGCCTGTTGATTTCTGAGTGAAGAGACCTTTTGAAGAAAGGCATACTAAAAATTTTGAAATTTGAAATTTTGAAAATTGCAATTGAAAGCTCTGTCATGTTTTGAACATCAAAATTTTTTGAGGCAAGGGGTCTGTTGCAGTGTGCAACCAGCCATGCTGATATAATGGAAAATGTAAATAATTGGATAAATGGTTTTCTTTTGGTTTGCCCAGGAAAACTTTAGTGGTAAAATCTTTCATGCACATCTACAGTCCTGAAATCACCAAAGAAACCCTATTAAACCTAAGGATCTGAACCTTGGCTGGTTAATTGGTCTGAATTTGAGCCTGGAGGTTTGTTCATCACCTGTATGTGTTTTCCTACCTGACTTGTGTCATGACACAGAGAAAAATGAGCAAAGACAATGCGTCTGTGAATAGAAATGTAACCTAGTCTCCAGACCTTCCCTGTTAACTTAGATTAACCATATTGAAAGCAAAAGCTTATACTATGTACCCAACCCTGAGCAATGTTAGCTGAGGAGCAAAGAAATTAATTGTTCAAATGAGCAAAAACTCCCAATGCTCTTTGCATTTATAGAAAGGAAGGGGTGGGGGGGAATAGGGGAAAGGGACACGACCCCAAAAACCCCCTTAAGGATAAGAATTGCTAGATTATATCTAATAAGAGCTTAGCCAGCATGGCTAGTGTTAATGACCCATGTGTGAGAGGCCCAAAGGTTGCTACATGTGAAGTGGGCTTCCTTCTTACAAAAGTGACAAGCAAGAAATGTTCCATTACTGCTCCAGCTAGATCCATAATGACTCCTCTGCCTTTTTCCCCGCTGTAGGTAATGGCTTACCCATGCAATTACCTTCTTTTATCTTCACAGAGTTGAGGATAAATTATTTCAAACTCTTTGCAGGGGGCATTTGAAACTGAAGTTATTTTTAGGGAGAAATAAATCCTTTCATGTAAGATGCGGGAGTTGATGCTCCTCAGGCAGCTGAAAGAAAATGAAAGGCACTTCAAGTCTTTTTAAAAGCTGGGTTCTGATGTTTAGCTTGAGATCAAAGAGAGAATGGGGAAAGGAAGGGAAGCTGAGTTTCTAGTAAGCTACCAGTATATACAGCCTTGTATATGCGTCCTTTGAAGGACTTGCTATTACATTTCTGATCTTTGAACTCTTTCTTATTTTATGAAGGTGAGCTGAATTTATTTTCAGTTATCTTATTGTGAAACTAATGACTATGACTTAGGAATGACTTGGGAAGATTGCACTAACCTGAAAAAAAGAACACAGCGTCTGGAACTTGGTTATTACGGTCACACTTTTGTTTGTGGGAAAAATACCAAAGTAGTTTTAAGAGATTAACATCTGAAAATAATATTTACCAGTTTCTTGAAGTCAGAATTCTGGTGGTTTATGTAATATAATAATACTTCAAGCTCACTGCTGTTACTGTAACTTTTTTTTTCGGCAGTAAACCTATTAATTTTCTTTTCAAGCTGCTTTATTTTTTGAAAGTAATAATTTCAGATGCAGAATTTGTTTTGTAGTTTCTTTTACACATCCTTGCAACGCTACTGCTGACTTGTATGAAGTATAATAACTAAGCTAAATGAGCTACTAATAACATTTGTAACTAATGCAGATGCCAGCCAAATGTCCGTAGCCCAGCAGAATGACAAAACATTTTTGTTATTCTTAAGATCATGCTAAGTATACCACTTCCTTTCTGACACTTTGAGAAAAAGCATAGCTAATGGTATGTAGCTGAAGGGCTCTGCTGTCTATTTATCAGTGTATGTAGCTAGAGAAATTGGTTGTGGAGTTCAGAAGCAAACTGTATTGATTTCAGCTACAGTATAGTCTTATTGTTTCCTACACTTACCCTACCTGACATTATTCACTGGGATCAGGAATCAGTTGGTGCTTATAGCTTCTGCTATGGAAAAATAAAAGATATATTTTCCAGTACTGTGTGTGATGCCAAATATTTTGACAGGATTGGAACCATCGAAAATAAGAAACAAATTCTTTTTGTATTTTCATGTACTAGGAACAGCCTCCATTAATACAAATCTTTTCCTTCGTAGATCTTTAAGACCTTTACTGAGAGGAGGAGAGAATATAATTCCTATTGTTTACAGCTTGTGAAACTGACGCAATAGAGGGAAGAGCTGCCTTGCTCCAGGGGAAAGAAATAGTTGAAGTAAGGATGGAAGCATACTTGCAAGAATGGTTGAGTGCTTATAAATATTGATGTGATAGTGTCTTACTCTGTGATGATTTCTGAGCTTCACAAATTCATATAAGATTCTTGTTATGTTATTACATGTTTTTGTCAATAGAGAATGATAGCTCTTAATACAAAAAACAGTACATTTGCAAATATAGGGTAGAACCCCTGCAGAGGTTCTGATTTGGATCAAATGAGCTGAGTGATAGAGACAGAGATGATAACAGGAGGAATAGTTTTTACTCAGTTATGTTGAAAGCTGTTTGTTTTTGGGACAAAGACTGAGTGCTTATTCACTTAGAGCCTTCTCTGTTTCTTTATTTCATGCCCATATCACACATCACAGGAATGGCATTGCAGCAAATTGTTCAACTCACTGACAAATCAAGTTTTCCAACTAGGTTTTGCTGTCACTGTCACTCAAGAAACCTCATGAAGGTAGGTACAAGGTGCAGCAGAAGGCAGAGAAATGGCCCTCACCTCAGCAGATTGTTTAGTAAAAGCAGAGAAAATAGTGTCAGTTTCTGGGAACACCTACAGCTGATGAATAAACATCTGAGCTCAAATTTTTTGGGAAATTCAGAAGGTCTACTGCCCAGCTAATACAGATTTCTGTGAGGTGTCCTGATGCATCCTTGGCACGCTTTAAGTGGGAAAGGAAGAGGGGGAAGATCCAAGGATCTTTGGAAAAGCACCAATCCATCTCTCCCTCCTCTCAAATATCCCTTCTTTGCAAGCTTACTCTTCTCTGGGGAAGGAGCCTGGCTTGTGAAACCTTGTGGGAACACCCCTAGGATTTCTGGATACTTTCAGGATGGGATGAGAACATCATCGCTTCACGTAGTTATGTCCTTCAAAGGTTTCACAACACACAGTCTATTGTAGCTATGGCAACAATCATCACCCTAACCCAGAAGGCAAAAATTTCAAAGGCACAGCCACTGGAAATTGAACACATTATTATACAGTCATCTGCTAACATGGCAAATGCAGGATAGAAGTCAGTACTGACATAGGTGGATAAGCTACCTAGCAGGCTGACATGTATCTGCCAAGTAAAACAAAGCCTAAAAACTACTAATCTCCCTATAATTTCATTTCTGCTGCACCCTGTGTCCAAGTGCTCCTGAACTGTGAGGTGAGACCATCTCCATGGCAGATCTGATGTAGGCTTCTTCTGACTAAAAGGTTGGAGAGGGGCTGCCTTTGGTCCCTACTAGCTCAGAATAACGAAAGCAGTAATCCTTAAAATTGCTTACTTCCTCCCCTTTTTTTCCCTCCAATGTCCCAGGCTGCCAGGGGTCATTCTAGTCCCTGCGTCAGGAGGAGCCCATGCAAAGCCATGGGTCAAAGACAAGACAGAAGAACCTTCTGGGCAGAGCCCTCACTGCACAGGCACCTCAAGCAATGACAATGGCAGGCTTTGCAACATGCCCGAGGGTTGGTTTTTATCCCGCTTAGTATTCATCTTTTAGTTCTCCCAATAGGTGAGCTGAGGTGAAGAGTTTCCAGGTGAACACGCTGGATGCTCTCCATCATGACTGGATCTTTTCCTAACCCTTTGCCACAGACCTACACAGATTAAGTATAGCTCCCAAACTTGTGTCACTGCCATAAAAGAAAAGCCTACCGTAAAAAACTCTGTTGACATTGATATCTGTTTTCTCTATCTTACTTGGATAGTTACTCTGCAATTATGGCACCTTAACGTTCTGGGAAGAATCTTGGTCCTACTAATTACCTGCTCATACCTGTTGCTAACCCTAAGACTGTGATGTTTTTAAAGGGGCTGATAATCAAACCACATAGATAATTCTGGAGATTTCATGTTAAGTTCCTAAGTCAACTCATCATGAACAAGGCATTACTAGGGCTGATGGGAGAGGGCAAGATTAGGTTTCTGAGAAATGGGAACTAACCAAAATGGTCTGCAGTGGGTAAGACATACTTTCGTTGTCAGGGATGTCCATACTGTGCATGTGTGATGGGGTATGCTGGTTGTAAAGGAACTTGGAGTTTTAGATACCAAAAGTGTAACAGGTATTTGTGGGTGAGATGTTAGTTAGCTATTAGTAGAGAGAAACTGCACACAGATCTGAGACATCCGCAGACACCTAAATAAAGGTAAATGAGTCCCACTGTCTTAGTGTGAACATTTTATGACAAGCAAATTAAACAGCATAAAATCTTCATTGCATTGTCAGAACAAAGTTACGTTCTGAAGCATGGAAGATTCTGGCCACAACAGGGAGAAGTGAACAGGGAGCTAAGAGAGGCCAAAACTGGTCCAAAAGTGAAAATATGTTAATCCTAATAAATACCATCTCAGATCATCAAGTAGGAGAGTTAAAGGAAGAAGACCAGGAAAAGAAGGCTGAGGTTGCATATTTGAGCTTTGACAGTGATTTTCTTTACATAAAAAGGAAAGGCAGACTTCCTGGGTTCCATAAAAGCAGCAAGCAAATATCTCAGTAGCTTAAGAAAAACATGTTATATAGATTTTATGTTTTTAAACCTGATTTTATCTTTCAAACTCTCTTCCATGCCAAAGATTTTTCATTATTACAGAAACAAAGGAGACAGTAAAAATTTATGTCCTTAAGCAGTTCAAAACAGCTGAGTATGCAGATTTTATTTTTTGTGCCCTTTATTGGGCACAAGTATGAGCAGTAAGCAATTTTGGAAATCTATAAAGGAGAAAATTCTCATTTGTTCATACCAGTGGCCAGAAAATATCTTAGACGTAGACAAAATCACCAGTTGGTTGGGGCAAGAAACTTAGTGAGGTCATGACCCTGGTGCTTATTCTGTCTACAACAGAGTCCTGGAGAGCCTGGCCTGTTACTCTTGCAAGTGCTCTTAGGTGAAGAAATAGCATTGTAGTCACTGCTGCTAAAGGATCTATAGCTCTGTTTTTAATCCCCCTCGTATTTTATTCTTCAGGATACAAGTGTTCAAGGTAGTAACATAATCTAAAGTGCTTGGGTTTGTTAGAATGGATAGCTGTGTGGATTAAAGCCATCCTCAGTCTCAGTCCAGACCTTTTATCTTGAAGAAATCACTATATTCTTTTATATTTCAGATTTTCACCTGCAAAATGGAGTGAAGCATATTTGAGAAGATACAATCAGCAAAACCATGTCAAATACCATCAGGTACTCAAACACCACAGTTAGAGTTGTTTTGACTATATCAGATATCACATAGCCTCTTGTATCCCTCTCTGCCCGTACCATTGGTTTCACTAGAAAGATGCTGTTGTGACTTTTCGGCAGGGAAGCTGCAGGATTATCCTTAGGAATTCTACACTGAATTTTCAGGAGTATAGGACCAAGCTGTGTGCTTTTTAGCTTGCACTTCTATGCATATGTATGACAAGGCTATTCACTTGTCTGTGTATAATTAAAAAACTGGCCAAGCTCTGAATGTTGTTTTTTCACTTTAACTCTCCTGTTACACCACATGTACTTAGATTTCTAGAGGACCATAAGCTTCTGATCTGTTCAGAGCATTCAGACTGATGTAACCAAAGAAGACCCTCTCACCAACCAAATCTTCAAGCCACTGAGGCATTGAAAATGCTCAGGACTTTAATCAGTAGGGGAAGCCTAAAATACTGAGTGACCACGCAAATGGCCTTCTCTGCATTTTTCCAAGTATGTATCAGGAAAGAAAATTCTGGATGTGTTGCCAGAAAATCCAACAAAGCTTCAACTGCAGTGCAGCTTCCAGACCAATAGATAACTTACATATCCAATATATTTTACCACATTTTATTATTTCTTAAAATCCAATCATAGATTATTCCTCATGTCTTTCTTTTTTTCATTTTAACATCTTTCAGAAAGTTTGGATTCTCACTTTCACATACTTGCAGCTACTGAATTGAAGGAGATTATTTTGTGTATATTATTCAAAAACAAGTGCCAGTGGATATAAAGCAGCTGGCAAGCAGACAGAATACGCCATTAGTTATTTTTTTATTTCACTAAATTCACGTATATTTTTCTGCCTGGCCTCATTTGACAAAGACTGCATACAGTAGATGTGAGAAACATTTTAATGCAAACTACCCTCAGAACTGCTGCTGGTAAATGATAGTGTCTATTTCCAAACATGAGCATGTCTAATTGCAGATAGGCAGCACCACCAAGTAATTTTCCTAAGTAATCTCTCTTTCTTTATTACAAATTCAATCAGAAACAATAGAAGAGATTTTCCTAAAAGTGTGAGCATGCATTATTATTAGAACAGCAGTGGCCCAAAGAGATGTTTCTGGGCACTAATTCTTCTCTGAGAAGCACAGCAAAGACTGCATTTTTCTTGATGACATTGCCATATAGTTTTTAATTGCAGCAGTTTGGCTTCTTTGTTTCTGTCTTCCATCTTGTACTTCTTTTGGAGATGATCCCTCAATGTTACAGGAATGCAGGTGTCAACATGCTTAGGTCAAGTCTTCTCACAATAGCATCCCCTTAAAATGACAATTGAGGACAAACAAGATGACTCCCCCTTTGCTTTGATGATTTCAGTCCTATGGGAAGTCCTCCCAGAATGTATGATTTCTTTTACTAAATCACGGAAAAGCTGAACTACAAACTACAGCTAAAAGGAGAGGTCAAACATGAAATGTCTAAAATGTTCTTTTCTTTCCATAGTATTTTTTTCTATTACTTTGTAATTTCCCACTTGCTACTTACACTAATGGAGAGCTACATCCTTGTGAAATTAACTAAAAAAATTTCCTTTATCAGCTTTAGATGTTTCTAAGGAGGTTGAAGGTTAATTTGGGTATTTTTCTTGGCTTGTTCCATTGCTCACCTTCCTCCAGTCCCTTTCCTGCCAAAGCTTATTAAGCTCACAGCTGGATTTATTCATATAATCATATCTGCTCTCAGGAAAATAAAGTGAGTTTGAGGCTAGTACTCAAATTTGTTCAGAGGAAAACATGCAAGGTTTTTCAATTTTTTAAAGAAGACACACAACATCAAAGAAAACAAGCCTGAAGCTTCTTAGTTTTCACTTTTTTGAGAAAACAGTGCAGTTGAGATGGTATTTAGGTTTTCCCCCATCACATATTGAAAGTATCAGTTTTGGTTTTAATTGCTGATTTCTTTGTGGTACCTGTAACATATCAGATGAAGGCTTTAAAGGAAGGAGTCTGTTGTCATCTTTGCAACTCAAATACTGAACTGATCAAAACATCTTCACTCTTGTCATTTAAACTGATTAAAGCTCATTTAAAAGATATGTGCAAAAATGTGCAGAATTTATCTATCAGGGCAGATAACTGCACTGAGTGGTCAAAAATGTGTTGTAATGTCTGTAGGGGCCACAAATTTTACACGGTTGTGTTTGCAGGAACTCAGTAGATACGGATAAAAAGCAGACCCCATCCTGGAATCATGTCCTTTTTCTTTTATTCCTTTTGTCTATATTTTCCAGACCAATGACTCACTAGGTTTTCTTTTTTCACTTTAGCACATCCTTAGCTGAAGAGCTATTGGACATAAACTCTGCTTTGTTGCCCTGATGCATCTTGAAAAATGGATATCTGAATCTTCTGGTGAAAGAAAAATAAAAAAATTGAAAGCAAATCTCCCAGTTTCAAGGCACACAAATAAAATAAACCCACTAAGCTTTTCTTTTATGTGACTGCCTTGCAGGAGGTGGGGTTGTATTTTTCTTCTTCTACATATATTTTAAAATAATAAGTTGGCCAAATCCTTGAAGAAAATCTGCCTGGAGAAAGGACTGAGTGCTGTGATAGCAAGTGCAGAGTGGCATCACTCTGAAGGCAAGGGTAGAGGACCAGAAGAAACTTGCTTTGTCTGTGTCTGCATTTGCCAGCTCACGGTGGGAGTCCTGCCTCTGCCCAGCTGCTCAGGGAGGGTAGGTGCCAGAGCAGGGGCTAGATCACATGGAGTACAGGGACTGCAGGAAAGCAGGTGGCTGAGATTTAGGTGCTGAAGCACCTGACTTAACAGGTAAATTTCAGCTTTGACCCACACACATATTCAGCACTTTTCATATTTCTGCAACACAAAGCAGAGCTGAATCCAGGACTGTGGAAACCAGAGTACCAGCCTGTGCACTTAACTACCCTTCCTACAGATACAAAAATCACATGTCTCTCTCCCCTCCCTCCCCTCTTACCCCTTCAGCATACAATAAGTGGGAAATGAAGTTCCTTCTTTTCATCTAAGGTTAGGGTGAATATTGGTAAGGATGTAAAGACAGAAAAAACATTATTTTTTTTTCTTTCTCAGACTGCATAGATAATTTTTGCTTTGCCTGTACATTATTGAAATTACGAGGCCAGATTCTTAACAGGGGCAAAATAATGTAACTCTGTGGAAATCAATTAAGTTACAGGGATTTAAACAACAGAGAGTTTCACCCCTCTGGCGCTTGCATCTTAGGCATTAGTGTGACCTTTTTTCAGGTGTGATTACATACATATTTGCTAAGAATCATGTCTTACAGAAATATGAAGTGCTGGGAAGTATTTCCACATAGAAAAATAGAAGAAAAAGCAGAAAAGAATTTCCCCAGAACAATTCCTCAGTGTTTTAGATTTCCAGCTTAATGATACATAACTTTAGCTTCTTTAAAAACAAATCATGCTAATGGAGACTCTGATTTGTGTTTCTTTTTGTTTTTAAAATAAAATGTTTAAATATTTATTGCAAATAAGGACATTTATATATGAATGCTGCTGCAGCAGCCCTTCACTAATGTATAGTTTCTTACATGTCATTTGTTGCTGTAGAGTTGCAACTGCCACCATTCACTAACTGAGGGGACATCATAAACACCAGACTTTAACATCATTATTTTCTGCCTCTTAGATGGGATTTGTGTTCTGTTTCCAGATTCTGTTACTGGATGCATATCCCTGGCTCAAAGGGAAAAGAAAAAAAAAAAAAGAAAGAAAAAGGGAGAAGGGGGAAAGTATGAGAGATGTTTTTATTAAACCTTTCCCTTAGCTTTACACAAGATTTTTATTTTTTTTTTTTATTTTTCTTTTGTAGGCTCCATGTATTTTTAATGATTTCTCTGTTGCTTGTGGAAAGTTGAGAGGATGAGAGAAGGAAAGAGAGAGGACTCGTAGAATAATTCAATTTTGTACTTCGTGAAGAGAAAAATCTGTCTCTGGGCTACATCTGAAAAAAATAATAAAAAATGATGTTTTCCTTTTGTAACTTCTAATACATTTTATTCAAAGGAAAAAGGCCTTTTTAATCTCTGATTCCTTTTTTGGAAAACGAAGTCCTGTGGTTTGCAAAATCACAGAAGCAGGTGATGCACATACTTGAATTTGTAAGGAGACAGGAGAATTTTACAATGGAACAGAAGATAACTTACAGGAAAAATAAGCCTCTGACAAAGCAAAGTCACAGAGCCAGCATACTAAGCCTTCTTTTGTGTCACATGAGGGAAGTGACACAAAGGAGAGAATAAAATGTAGTTTTATTCATATTATAATTAGATGGCTTAGAAATCATATTTGCTTAATTGCAATTACATTGGTAAATTCTTGAGCACCATCAATTTTTGCAGCATTTTTCTGTGTCTGTCAACACCATTTTACACAGAAGAGCTGGGGGTTGTATCCCCAAGTACATCCGGGTACTAGCTTTTGGTGGGAGCTTGGTGCTGAGGAAAGAGTACAAACTGCTATTGAAGGTGAAACCACTGCTCTCTGGTCCAAGTTTAGGAAGGAAATCCTGGTGCTGCTGGTGATTGCAGAGATCTTGTGTTGACTATGAGCCACGACAAGTAGAAGCCCACCACTGCCAATAAGAAAGTGCATGTAGGGGCAGTGATCACTGCACCTGTTGAAATGCTCTAGGTAATATTTCTTCAGTACAGGCATTGCATCCAGAGTGGTGGAAATTTGGCTTCCTGAGGACCAAAGAAACCTAGACAATGTTTCAAATTTAGTATGACTTTACCTCCTGCATTTATAGGGCAAAGGATATATATTCATACTTTTACTAACACAAAAGCATAGGGTGGGAGAGCAGTTTCTAAGACCTACCCTGGCATTGCTCATGCTTGGGAAGAACAGGAATACATGGCACAACAAAGTATAAGATTGTCTGTACTCTACCTGCTCTGTTTTTCATACCCTTTGGCGTAGGTTACATGGAGAACTGGCTCAACGCACTCCTCTGAAAAAAAATGGAGCTGGAAATATATCACAGAATCTACCTATGTTCAGATCTGACTTTCACAATAGGAAGTGTAACCATCATGTACTTGTGTCTAGAATTCTTTGCACTTGTGACCATCAAACTGGTGACAGCTGGTGGAGCACTGGTGACTAAGAGGAACAGTTGCAAATCAAGGAGAGCTTTATTAAATTACTACATAAAAAGGGGACTAAGCTTGATAAAGCACACCAGCTTACATCTTTGTGTCAAATATTCCACTATACTTGATCCCTTATTCTGACATTATAATGTCTGGAATGCACTCCTTTCTTGCTTTTCACTGGAAGTGGGATAAAAGATATATCAATATTTTTTTAAAAAATGTAGATTTGTATTTTACAATTTACTTGATGAAACATTTTGGCGTATTTATCCACGACTTACTGTTACAGGGAAAACTCTGCTCAACTTGTGGTTTACATCAAATCACATTTGAAGCAGTTTATTCATTTGTTGACAGCATGTGATTAACTGGAGAACAATGAACTATAGACAGGATCAATATCAACAGTACTGTAGATAAGCTGTAATATCAGTCACTTCTAAAATGTTAATAAGCATTCAAACTTCCTAACATCCTTTTTGTAACTAATCCCCAAAAGTTTTAATCTCACACAGACACATGGACACATTCCAGTCCTACCTCTACCCACCCTGCTTCTGTGATTCCCAGCACACAAGCTGGTGAGCAAGGTCCCCTCTGTACCCTGTGGTGTGGGTCTCCCCACGTCTCACTCCCATGAGTGTGGTGCAGGCTGGTCTCATCCCCTGTTCCACACAGAGGTGGCGATGCTGGTGGGACTGCTCCTGGCCTGTGTGCCTGCTGTGACTGCCTCCCCACGCCAAGCTCTCTTCCTTTCTCTTGCAAGTTATTGTGGCTCTTAAGCTTATTTTCAAGCTGTCTCTGCATTTCCTTGTTAGTGTTACTAGTTTTGGGGCACCTAAACTTTACCACACCATCTTTTCCATGCCTGTGAGGTGTGCTTAGCCAGCTTAAGGAGACTCCTGGCAGTGCCGAAAGGGTTTTGATGAAGTGACTTATTGCCATTACAGCAGCCCATGTTTTGAAAAGCAGTGGCAGAGACCATGTTCAGGGTTAGGTCTGCTTTATGACTCTTACTGAGGAATGAATTCACTGTCTCTTAACAGCTGTATTTTAGAGAAGGTGCATAATGATTATTAACACTTAAAATTACCAACAATTTACTGCTGGAGACTATTTTGAAACTCCAGCTATCCCCATGATAATGTTAATCAACGGTACAAGTGAGATGGTATGTTTTAATAGTAATACTCAAGGACTGCTGCATTTAACTGCCATTAGTGTTAATAGGAGTTATTCACATGAATCCATGCATATCAAGAGATAAAGTATACATTGTACATCATAGAAAATTCAGGCCATCCTATTTAGAGCAAAGAACAGTTTACTGAGAAACAGCTGACTTGTTACAGGATGGCAATTCTGGCTTGGGAATCTCTTTGCCAGCTGCAGACTCCCCACTTTTAAAATATCTGCTGTTGGTTGCTCTCTGCAAAGAGCATCTAAAGATCTTTTACAGGCACACTGATTTATATGAATCTGGCTTTTCAGTCAGGAAACAAACTTTTTGGTGTCAAAGTGCAGCTGACAAATATACCTGGTACACTTAGCAGGAGGAATTTCTGCAATATTGAATAATTGTGAGGTGTCAGGTTGCTACTTGCATGGTGTTAGTATACATTCAATAAAATAGAAGTTTAAAAATTTAGAAAGTTCAGTAAGCATTTTGGGGGGATAGCACAGAGACATATTCTTTTAAGGAAGACCATTCTATCATTTTATTCATTTTGATTTACCTAAGTCACTTTACATTCTGATTTCCACAGCAGAGGTGAAAAAAATCAGTACCGTTGGAGAAATATAAAGCAGATCTTAGAATGGAAAACTACAAATTTAATGCAGAACAAAGATCTTCCTCTTCTTTGCTACTCAAGTTGTTTAATGGAATTAACAAAGGTTTCAAATGGGGGAAACCAGGCTGCAAGTTTATTTATCTGAATTGATGGGGATTACCCACTGCTTCTTGTTCAACTGAATATTCTCCTTTTACCTAAGGCTAATAATACTCCTCTAAAAGGTCTCCTGTCATTGGGAAGAGAAAAAATCCCCCAGAAGAGCAGTTCAGAGTGCTTAAACTGGGCTCTGACTCTGAATTGCCATTTTGAGAGTATCTCTATCTTCTCTGCTGACTGCTGATGGAGCCAGTGGAGAGATAGTGGTCTCCCTAGGCAAAAGTTTATGAAAATACCATCCTCTGCATCTTACTGGCTCTCTAAAGGCCTGCACAACACCACCATCCAAGGGAACTATTTTTTAACTGCTCTTGCCTAAAGGCTTCAGATTTTCTATTAAGATTTAGGATTTACCATGATTGTTCATGTTGGTTTTGCCATTAAAAATATTTCAATGTATTTTTCTTGGAAAATCCAGTTTGTTGTAAGATAGAGAGTATTTCTCATGAAAATAAGAGCTCCTGTACTCCGCCAGAAATGTGTTTTTTGTTTTAGTGGTTTAGGTATGTATTAATACATTTTCTGGACTCTTAGTGATTTAGTTCCAGGTTTGTTAGGAAACATTCTTTGGGTTGAGAATAGGAGAATGTAATACAAATCATAGCTAGCATTGTTTTACATGACTTTCAGTACAAGACCCTTGGGAAGTGTGTACTAAACAAATATATGAGAGGAGATGTTTCATTGGGTTTATGTTCTAAAGAAAAGGTAAAATAGGAAATTAATCAAGAAGGCAGGATGAAGTAAATGACTTGAAGAAAGCCCCAGCTGATATAATAGCTCAAATACACCAAAACCAACAGCAACCCATGAGGCCCTCAAGAGACCAAATATCTCACTGAAAACTCCATAAATTCTGTTTCTTCCTTTGAAAGCTTCTGAGTACACTTTCAACCATAGCACTAAAACCATTACTGCTACATAGCAAAGAGTAATGTCATTTTAGAATCATAGAATCATTTACCTTGGAAATGACCTTTAAGATCATCGAGTCCAACCTTAAACCAGTATTTTGATAGACTCTGCCCATTTATCTTTATTAATTTTACTGGATGAAACTGCCCTGTTTAATACTATTGGCCACGAACATTAAACTTCTTAATTACAATTAAGATAATGTTATCTTCTTTGTGACATTGCATATTCTTCTAGGTTCCATTTATTTTTAATTAGGATGCCAACATTTTCCAGTCTGCCAGCCAAATGAACAGCATGAATAACTACTGATATGGATACAGGAATATTTTGCCTTCTGCTGATCAAGGGGAAGAAAACCTAAACTAATCCTTATCATTTAACAAAGGATGGATCAGGACACTTCCATGATGATCAAAAGACTAGTTAGAAAGAGACCTACCAAATACACAAATCGGATATTTTCTGCGTCAGGGTGCCTGTAAGATATTACCCCATAGTTCATTTGTTCAACCACGTGTTAGACTGCAGCATTTCTGAGTTTTGTTCAGAGAAGAAACCCAGGAGTGTCCAGTCAAATAGTAAATGAATAATAAACTGGATAATTTTAGGATATCAGGTAGGATAATGAGTCACTGAAAACACTTGCTATTGGCTTACTTCTATTCCCACTCAAACTATAAGAAAAGTCTTCTGGCTTTTCACCGTTGAAATAAGGGTTAAGGTAATGGTAAGTCTATTTTGAAAATTCTATTCTTAGCGCATAATATATAAGAATTCATTTCTTACATTCAGTCTGTTTCACTTGGTTATTCACACCTGCCTTTGGTAACACAGTACAGTGCAGCTAGCTAAACCAAATACAAAACACCTTTTCTGAGAAGCAGTCAGCCTTAGTGATGATTCAGATACTATTTAAGAATACTATTCTTAGCAACCCAAGTCCTTCACAATGTGATGTGAAATTTTGCTAATTTGCAGACTTCTGTGAATTCAGTTTTGCAAGTCGTCTTAAAGTGCTGGGGGGTCTGCAGGTGTGCAGCTTAACTATTGTGGCTATAAAGTCCTAAACATATTCTAACTTTGAATGTGTTGAACATTTCAATAATTCTCCAGTTAATATTTAACTGGCAAGCTGCTAGAGTCTGTTCAAATAAACATCTCAAATTTATCCAAATCCAGAAGTTGCAGCAGGAGTACTATAATCAAAAGATCTTCTCTGCAACTCATTAGCCTTTTGCTAGATAGAAATTACCACAGAAACAGCATTTCTAATCATCTTCTATCACTTCCTAACCACAATGGTTAAGATACAACAGCAGACTTCTGAAAGAAACCTTTTCTAACCTTAAAATATTACCTTTTGTCTGACTCTTGTACAAAGTATTAATATTCTACTCTCAAGTATTCCTCTGTCCCCAAAACGGTGCCACTGATATGTCTTAGAAAAATTCTTTTTTTTGCTCAAGTGTATGGGACGTTTGGATTTTGAATAGGAGGTTGCAAATTCTATTACACAAAGTATCAGCTGGTAATGACAATTTACTTTCAGTTATTTTTTCTCTCTATTCTGCTCTGATTCATTATAATGTGTGCATGTCTTCTATATCAGCTAAAAGTGGACTATTTTACAATTGTCTTTCAATGAATATTCCCACATTTAAAACCAAGGAAATAATATTGCTACTGTTATGGATGTGACTCATAGGGTCTGTGCAGGAAGGAGATGGGGACATTGCTCCTACAGGGTCTCCCAGTCACTGTGGTAAGCTTCCAGTCAGTCAGAAAAGAGAGAATAGCTATCTCTTTAGTTCCTCAGCATTGCTTTTATTGCTTATAATGAAAGCTATCTAAAAATAGTGACGGGATGCGCTCAAAGTTAGTTACCTAAATATATATTTAGACTCCTGAAAAGCTTTATTTGTTTTTTTGTAGATCCTCACTTTTCAAAGGTATTTGTTGTTACAATCACTTATTATGTATTTAGGATAACTACATCTAGAGTTTGCATTTGTATACATTGCCCTAATTAATTTCACAAAGTACAACTGAAGTGGGAGTGGTTTTGTTTGTATATTGTCCGTATAAATAGGTCATGCCAGTGTGCTGTTCCTCAGCACAGGCACAGCACAATGGCTTTCTGCTGCTGAACAAATACTAAAAAGAAGTCAAGGGAGTTTATTTTTGAAGCAAGAGACACTGATCCCACAGTGACACTATTTTATTAAATTGACATCATGTTTCTGTCTTCACTGCATGACATGCATGTCTATGTGGATGAGCGTGGTCAATCGGGTGTCCAGCCTTACCCTGTCCAGAGACAGCTGGATGCAAGTCAGCTCTGATGTGGAAGCTGTAGCTTGTAGCACTTCACTCATGACATGCCTTGACCCATATCTGTAGGCACACTTTGAGTAATTGAATGATGCTGTTCCCCTGGAAGACTGTAGGTGCAAAAGTTTGACAGCTTGTCTGTTTCATTGTCCACAGTATTCAGTTCAGCTCAAATAGCAGGGTAACGTTCTAATTTGCCCAAAAACAATTGGTCAGTGACAGCTGCCTGCATCTCTGTGAACAGACTCTAGGAGTCAAAAGCATGGTTTAGTATTCCAGTATATTGGGAGCTGGAACAAAAGAGAAGTTCCTTGATAAAGAGAAATATGACTTAAATTTGGTGTTCTCAGAATTTTGAGTGAGTAAATCTCTGGTCTGAACAGCAGCTTGAATTCTACCTAAAACCTGTCCATTTCTGAAAATAAAAGTATCTGAGTACTTCAGTTTTTCACATATCAAAAAGCTATTTTGCTTCATTCTGGAGTATGAGCTAATTAAGCTCAGTTTTAGTTCAATTTAGTTTTGATAGAAATAGATAAATTACATATTCAAAAAGATTTTATTTAGTAAAACCCAATTATTGTGAATGAAATGAATATGGGGCAACGATTCATTGCATTTACTGCTAGACAAAAATCTCATCATACAGTTTAATGTAAAAATCACTGCCTGCTTCTTAGTTGGGACATGAAAAAGTCAATGCACCATTTAGAGCACATTAGAAGCAAAAAGCTGATATAGCTCAGAAGCTCTAAAAGAGAGAAGAAACTCTTTATTTTAGTTGAAGAAATAATTTATATAGTTATATATCATCACATGGAAATTGCAGAGCTTATAAAATTCAAATGTTTTAAATTCTAAATTAGAAAGAGATACTGTTCAGGCTGATTGTTGCTTGCAGAAAATTTTCCAGGCTGTTTTCTGATATGCTAAATATAAAATACACCATGTGAGAAATGTTTGATTCAGTCTGAAGCCTGTGATTAATGTTCACCAGGAGCCATCGACCACTGCCTCATCTCAAGTGGAATCAAATTGGAGATTTCCCAGAAAAAACACAGATAGACCTCTGAAGTTCAGTGTTTAATCTAAGTTCCTTGTACACCTTTAATCTTGCCTGAACAGATAAAGCAAATTTGTTTCACAGCTTGGTGAGAAATGACCACTGTTAGCTGCACAATGAGTTTGTAACTGTCAAAATGTAATTGTTGGTAAAGAAGGACAGTGGATTGGCAGGAAAGTTGCTTACCCTTTTTGTTTTGGGTTTTTTAATGCTTTTTTGTTTGGTTTGTGGTTTTTTGGTTGGTTTTTTTTAATTCCATTTTTTCATTCAAACCCCCTTCCCCCCTCCCCCCTTTTTTTTTCATTCAAAAGAATGGAAGAAACCCATCCCAGCCCTGACTGTGTGTTCAAAAGGCAGGAGGATCCTGTTTCTTGAAAATAGTCTTTGGAAATCAGCTTCTTTCCCTGTGTCTTTTTGCAGTAGGAGTTTCAGATAGAAGTCGAATGTCTGCTGTTGAATGCCAGAACACAGCAGATGAAAGGACAGGTGCAAAAGTCCATAAACATACCTTATTTATAGACTGTGTGGCCAGAAAACACACACATAATTTTAAGGCATTAAGAATATTGCATAGTACAAAGATAAGTGGACTGAAATCCCAAATTGAATGAAAAAACTGTGCTATGAGATTCAAAACATATTTTGTGTGAAGTTTAAACAACAGTAATAGACAAAAGAAACATCTAAATGTGTGATGCTTTTGCAGAAATGTGACCTGGTATTCAAACTGATATTAACTGTTCAAAGTTATTCACATTTTCTTAGGTATTTCTTGTTCTTTTGAGAAACTTCTGGGTTTATTACTGGCTACTGCTCATATTTTATTTTTTTCTGGAGCCTCTTTGTCTTTCTTCCAAAGAAGCTAAAGCATGGGAATTTCAATTTAAAAGACAGTATTTGTTGCCTTTTAACTACAGCTTTTTATTATAAATTGTTGCTGAGAAATTAATTGGAAAAAGCCAGGAGGGTATTCTTCATGACGTTATTGTAGGGCGTAGCTTTCAATCTGTTTACTACAGAGAAAACAACACCACATTACAGGTTCTGCCCACACGTAAGATAGCATGCACTGGGGCATAATGATAAGCAGATGGCATTATTTGCAGTGGAAGTAATAGCAACCAGAAGCATTTCTGCCTAGATTGTTTTGCAAATGCTTTTATTTTATGTTGTGTTAACATGTGGAACTTTGTGTGCTTTCCCAATGAAAGGCATAGGTATTGATAGCAACTGGAGAGAGAGCTGGTGGTGATAAGTAAACAGAGAAGAGTTATTTGGACGTAGATGGTATTTAAAAACAACACAGCCACAGCCACAACAGTCACTAGCAAAAGATAGAAAAAGACAGAACAAATACTGGTTAAATATTCCAGGAAATGAAGGGAAAATGAAATTGGGTTTTGGTTCTGTCATTAAAGATGTTGTTTCTGAAAGTCTTTATATGAATATGCCATTCAGATAATCTGAAGCTTCTAACTTTTATTACCAACAATACTGCCTAATTTACCACCACCATCTGCCTGACAATTATTGCTGGGAGTAGTGCATCCAAGGCAGATTATTTCAGAGAATGACATTGTAGGATATGAGCTCACTGTGAGATGGAGTGTGATAGGGAGATTCCCAGGTTAGCACAGACCTAAGTTACATATTTTACATACACATATGCACACACAAATATCTGCAGGTGTGCATAGGTATATAGTATGTCTCCATGTGGACAGATAAAAAATATTGCGTAATAGTGTAAGCTCAGTTACAAAATAGTGTAACTGAGACTTGCACTATTTTATTGTAATTGAGCTTTGCAAGGTTAGCAAGCATTGACTTCTCAAGTCTTAAATAAAGCTCTGAGTTAGAAAAAAATAAAGCGAACTATTTAGAATATCATTAAAATTATTTTCTTTGAAAAGACATCTTGGCATGAACTTGGAGTTATATTTCCTTTAGATATGTGTCCTTATTGCTTTTTGCACTTAGAGCTAGACTAACTTTTTCAGAGTCACCAATACATTGAAAGAGATGGTGCAGAAGGGTCTTATATCTGTGGCAAGTCCCAAAGGCATTCAGGCTCCAAAGGCACAAAGGACCATATGCAACAGTGACAACAGTACCTGCTGGAAGACAGCAGCATGTCCTCCCTCTAGCACTGGCTCAAAACAGCTGGTGTGGAAAAGGATGGGCAATGAACACCAATCAGACTGTTCCCTGGTATGCTGTAGAGCACAGCTAGCTGCTTTTCTTTTTTCTTATCTCAGCTTTGAGGAGCAGAATGTTATGTTAAGGTGGACTGCAATGGGCAACTTCAGGCATGGCGAATTTACTGCAACTGCTGGTCGGAAGGACAGAGCTGAGAAGCTACTGTATGTGGTACATACTGCTGTGTTCCAGAAGAGGATATAATCAGCGGAGAACCACCATGATTTTGGGAACTGAGGGTTTTGGAGTGAAAAGGATATCTGTGCATCCAATCTGAGGAACAATAAAATTATTTTGGAATAAGCTGTGGGAAATGTGTTGGCTTTGTAAACTGTTCTGATAAAAAAAACCCAATAGTAATAATAGTAATAATTTTAAGAATATAATAACACATACATGCTTAATTAATTTATAGTATCATGTTTTGGAAACAGTTCCAGGGATTCTACCACTCAAATGTGATAGCATGATAACAAGGATCATCAAAGTAATTCAGCATTCTCATTTATTTTTATCATAGTAACAGCAAGAGATCTGAGAACACAGAACAGTTACTCAAGTAATGCAGTGTAGGGTGCAGTCCTTGCACTAGAGAGTACAGTCAAAGCAGGTGGAACAGTCAAGAGACAGGAGAAGGAAAACACTTTCGCCTTCATTTTGTGCATGAGAAACAAAACCTCTGACCCAAACCTGGGATTTCCTGATGTCTGGAGTTTGAATTGTAACCTGGAAGGACACCTAAGCATGCACTCAGAGTTGTACAGGAAGCTCTCTAGCACCAAAACCAATAGGAACTGCACCCCCAAACATTAGAACCTTTGTTCCCATGATGTTGCTCAAGGAAGCCAAGGGGCAAGTTAGAAATTACACTAGGACCTACCAAATAATTTAGCCACAAGATCAACTTCTCCTAAAACCCAATCTCCTCTCTAGGGTTCAGTTAACATCGCTGTGACTATAAAATGGCTTACCAAATATGGCAGCACTACGTTACCTGTATTGAGTACTCTTACCTGATTAGCAGTGTCAGCATAGACATCAGCAAAGATAGCATTTTGTTCTTCATGCTGATCCTCTGCTGTTCAAAGCTAGACTTTTAGCTGAGCCGGCTAGTGTGAAACTAGCTTGGCTACGTCTGTAGGACACATCTGCCACAGCTTCAGCAGTCAGACTCTAACATCTGAAAAGCAATATCACAGTCAGAAAAGTTATGCTATGAAGAGATACTAGCAAAGGTCCTGAGGAAACCTGCAATCATTCATGCGTCCTAAGCTTACATGAAATATTGTCTATGTCTATGCTTATACCTATGTCTATGTGAACTGAAATATTACAATCATAAGAATGCTGTAACAGAATGAAGAGAGAGCATTTTTCTTTATTTTGTGGACTTTTTTTTTCTTTTATTTAAATAAGCGGACTGCTTAATTGTACAGAAGCAACCACGTAAAGCCAAAAGACTGTACTAAAAAATTAAGGTTCCTTTTAAAGTCCAACAGCAATGTGTTATAAATTTGAAGTACTCTATTTTCACTAGTCCATTTTACCCTAACTTAAACACTGATGTTACATTGAGTCTGAAATCAATGAAGGTACTTCACTGTAAGCAAGGGAACAATTTGACCCAATGAGTACAATAAAGTTTGTTTTAACCTGGAATGTGAACTGAAGCCTATGTGAAAATCTTCTCCCCATAAAGCTACAAACTACAGTACATCTGTTTCTCTCACCAGCTTACATGAGTCCTGAGTGGCAAAATATTAGCTAACAAATAAACAGGATTTTTTTTAACACCTGCTCTGCTTCCATGCAATCAGAAAGCTAATACTATTTTTAACAAATTGATATCTAGCTACTGATCTACAGTATGTGATAATGAATAAAATTAAAATAGTATATATTAATTCTATTATGTATCTACATATGTAAGAAATCTACTGTATTGAAGATGTATTTTTCGTCATACAATTCAGAAACTGTATTGATAATGGCTTTGAATGTAACTGCACATATGATAGTACATATAATAACAGTGAGAAGAACAGAGCAATGCACATAGTTCCAAACAGCACCATTATTTTGATTCTTAAAATCTTCTTGCCCTTGGCATGCAGTGGTGATACCCAGAAATTTCTTAGTTACCTGTAGGGTTCTTTTTTTCAGCAATTCTCATGACTTTCAGAGGATCAAGGTTGTATCCATATGTTCTTGAAATTTTCACTGCAGTGGTTTTTGCAGTTGTAAGTGGGAAATGAATTGAAATGGGTTTTATAGGAGCATGTGGGTTAAAACTGGCTCAAAGACTATAAACAAAAGATTATGATAATGACTAGGGGAAAAATATCTAATAGGGTAACGAAGGGTGCAGTTTCAGGATTGTTCCTATTTAACATCTTCATTAGCAATCTGGAAGAAAGAATAAACAGCAAGTTAATGAAATGCACAAATGATACTAAATTAGAAAGAGTCACAAATAGTAGTAAGGACAGAAGCATAATGCAAAGGCCCTAGGGACAAATGTAGGCAGAAAATAACAAAACAAGCCACTACTCAGAAAAAAAGGCATACTAATATGTTAAAGCCAGAGCAGAATGAATCAATGTGAGGGAAAATCCACAGAAGTAGTAACACTGGAAGAGAGTTAGTGAGCAACATGTTAGATATGTGTTGTAATGTGATATGCTGGCAATAAAAGACAATAAACACTGGGCCATATATGTACAGGCATAAAGGCATGGATCTAAGAGGCCATAGTTCCTCTAAATGGCTCTCTGATTATTGAAGATGGAATATTCTGTTATGGGAACAGAAGAATATTAATACTGAAGACAACCCCCAAGTCAGCAGAGCTATGTTCAGTTGTAGTAGAAGGTGTCTGGGTTAAAAAAAATCTGCAAGAAACAACAGGGAAACAGTGATTTATAAATTTATGGAAAACCTCTGATAAGGATGAAGTGGAAAATGGGTTAATGGCAGGAAAAATAATTAACAGAGAAAAAAGAAGTTAAAATATCCCTATTAATATAGTTTTTGAACAGGACCTAATTTAAGTCTGTAAGTCGCATGAATAGACATTTTGTTTTGAACAAGTAAACTGTATCTTTCTTGGCAAGATGGAAAGTTACGAAGAAGAAGAAAAAAACAAACAATAAAAAAACCAATTGTGTCACTGAACTAATCTATGATACATTTGTATTTTTGACACTGCATGCATTCTAATTCTACCCTCCTTTTCTACTGATCATCCAGAATATAGTAAAACTGTAACTGAATACTCTGTTAAACCATACAGTAAACAGTACAACTACAATAAAACTTTAACTGAATTAAAGCCTCTGATCCTTAGAGAGATGCTGCTTCTACAGAAGGAGATATTGAATAGATTAATATTCGTCCGTTCATAAAAAATGGGAAAGCATGGTTAACATTTATTATAATGCACATTCATATAAATAAGGTCATTAATATGAACAATATGGAAGAGTGAATTATCATTCCTCATTCTTTTTTCTTCTCATAATAAAAGAATGTAAGGGTAGAAAATTAAAAGATCAGCCAGCTGGTGTAAAATAGAAAGAAGCGCTATTCCACGCTGTATAATTAAACCCCGGAAATCATTACCAAAGGATGGGTGCAAAAGGAGGTCAGAGAGATCACAGAAGATAAGGTTATCAAGGGCCACCGAGAATAAACTTTCACCTACAACTTGTTTCCCTAAAAGTCCCTAAACTTCAGTTTACCAGAAGCTAGGACTATATGTCAAAGACATGGGGTCCCTGTTTGCATTCTTACATTCTTACTCTTTTCCATATGTGTTACTACCTGTAAACCAGGTATGGTATGGGCTTACCCACTGAAGCCTTATGTGCTAAAAGTTGCAATAATAATCACAAAGAACCACAATGAAATACCCCATTTGTGAAATAAATTCTTTTTTTAAACAAAGGGGAAAGAAGAGGATATTTTAAACACACACATACACACACACATACACAAAAGGCAGCAGAAATAGGAATTATGATTACTTTAAGAACAGCAATATTAGTAGGGTGTCATTTTGCCAACTGGTGTTTTGCCATGAGGGTATGCATTATGGTGCCAACAGCAAGAAGTCTTTAATGGAACAACTGAGAAACAGTTCACTTTGGAAAATAAGCTAACTTGAAAAGCACTTAAAAAAACACCCCAAAACCAAACAAAATACTCATTTGTCTTCAAGAGCTTCTCTCCACAGAGGAATTTATATAGACTATAGATTAATTGTTAATAAGAATTTTGTGGCCAACAAAATGTTTTTGTGATTTTTAAGGATATTGTATGGTGACACATTTGTTAAGCACACACCAGGTGTAATCCAGGGTAAAATTATGCTTTTTTAAAGAAGTAATAGAGAGCTGGCCTATACCAAGAATAGAGTAGTGGGAGAAACCTTGCTTGGCAAAGATGAATCCAGCAGATGTTCTCAGGTGTGCATGATTGCTTCTGTAACTCACAGTGGGTTTACTAGATTTATGCGTCTGTCTAGCTTCATCACGGTAGGTGGAGGTGAAGGTGTCTCATGCTGTGCATCACTGGAAAAGCACAAAACATTGGTTGCAGGCCTTATATTTAAGGAGCGTTAGACTCCCTGGTCTACAACAACTTGTTCAGGTGTTCTTGTACCATCTTCCAATACTCCACATGTGTTGAAAGCTTTGTTAAAAATGTTCAATGTTTTTTGTAGGTCAAATATGTATTTTAGTTAAATATGTATTTCAGTTTTCTTTGTCAGGTGAGAACAGTTTTAGGTTTAGAGGTCTTTTATAAGGAAAGAAATATCAAGCATAAAAATAAATAAAAGGCCTACTTTATGTACAATCTACAGTATGTGGTAAGTGTGATCCTGCAGGGATGATTAAGAAAGACATCATAAATCCCAGACTCTAGCTTAATGATAAAAGGTTAGAGACATTACTGGTACATGAGACATGGTTTATTTAATCCTTAAGCTTATTTGTATTGCCAAGACTTTTGAAAATGTATTCATAAAATATTTGGTTTCTTTGAGAGGGTGAACTTAGGTGAACTCTGTTAACTTGGTTGAATTACCTTTTCATAATATTTTCATAATGTATTTAGCTAGGGACCAGTGTAATTATGTTTTTACTTCTATAAAGAATGAAGAATGGCATCTAGGAGAAGAGTCTACAGTCATTTCGTTATCTGATTTACAAGTTTTTTAGGGGCTATTTCCTTTCATGTACCTGTACATCTTTTTCCTTAAGGATTTTGGTCCTTGATCAAGAGTGTATTTCAGACTGCAAGTATATGATATTGTTTTCTTTATAGGAGGAGCAACTCATTTTGATTCCCATCCCAGAAAAAGATCCCCGTGACCTCTAGTCATGGGCTGGAACTTGTCACACAGATCTACTAATAGAGACAAGAGCCATAGTCTATAAAAAATGTGCTTATCATTGAAGCCACAGATAGGCATGTTTGGGGAACAGAAGATGTTCATAAGTGTGTAAATTCACCCATTAAGTAAAAAAAAATGAACTGCATTAAATATGCTTTAGATCAAGGATGATTGCATCAATTTCCTTCTGTTAACTGATCAGCTTTAAATGTTAATCGAAAAATTATTAAAAAAATGGCCCATGTGGGCAAGTCCTGCTCTTCACGGTAAGACATTGCAGTTAGGTGGTTTTCATTTTGTGGCTGAACCTCATATCCTTAATATTCTTTCCAGTTCCTCTGCTCCAAATTCCTCTTTCTAGGCTTCATCTGACTCCAGCTGGGTTCGTCTGGTAGGGTTGGGCCAGGGACAATAATGCTTGTCTTCACAGAGGCAGCACAAGGCTGGCAGACTGGTAGTTAATGTGACCGATGAATGAAACATACCTTGTCAGCACTGGTGTTGGGAATGGGGAGCTAGAATTATCTTCTCTACTTTCTGAGCCAAAATTGGCCCATAATATTTATTCTGTTCATGGCCAGTGGACAGCTTCGACATGTGGCCCAACTAAAAAGAAGTTCTCTAATGTAGCTTGCTTTTTTTTTTCTCTGTGGCTGAAATAGCTGCAACACACATGCTTCCTTCACTTAAACCAGTTGCTAATGTAGGAACAATATGTTCTTGTCACTGATTATTTTTATCTTTTTCTGTATTCAAAACACATTTCTTGACCAACAAGTCTTGACATCATCCATGAATGACCTGTATGTTATAGCAGGTCCTGACTTCTTAGCTTCTTGAAATATTAAAGAATTATGCCAAAATAGATGAATGCACTTACACAATCTATCACTGAGTTGTGATTGTTGCAGTACAGTATACCACTTTAAGCATAACAACAGCCACCATTGTTTTAAAGATGATAATACTGAAGTGAATCTATGGTAAACTTAACAGGTAGATGGAAAATAAAAACACCCTGGGAAGTAACAATAGAGGACAGAAGATCAAATTCTTGCTATACTAGCTGTACATCCGTTGATTTTTCTACTGATACCTAAAGTTTTGCTACAATTTCTTGGCACTCAGCACAGCTCCCCAGAGCTTACTTGCCCAGTAAGATCCAAATGATGCTCAAATATGAATACTTGTATGTGGATTTACATAACATGTAAAACTGTCAATGTAATTACCATTTCAGCCTGCTTGAGAAATTATAAATAATATTATGTTTGCTTACTTGTAATGCCTTTTTTTATATTGCCAGAGTTGTGGAAAGTGGCCATGTTATAAAAGAAAATGCCATGGTTTGTGTCCACTTGCTGAAATTGAATTTGTGTATTAAGTTTTACAGTAACAGAAGACTCAAGATATCACTGCTTTTGAAGGCTCAATACAGTAGTTGGGCATTTTTTTATTTCCCTTTGGTAAGCTCATACTTTCCTTGTATCCACATAAGGATTGTCCTTGCTAATTACGCAAAGCTACAAATGGGAGGATAGATACCGACAAGTATTAAAACGACATTATCTTGAAGTTTTCTATATGCTTTGGAAATTTATAGTCTACTGCATGTATGAAATAGCGGCTTTGCCTTGAGATAGCTTATCAACAAACAAAGTGGTCCACAGACAATAAATTAAGTTTAATAGTTTCCAACCATTTTTAGTCTGTCTACAATGATGATATACCTGTGAATTTTTAGATATGCCCCCTGCAAGGAAGCAGGCACACTAAAGTGTTCAGATAGCAGTATCCTATAGCTACGTGTTGTAAGTGTATAAGTAAAAAAACCACAAGTATACTGTTGCTGGAATAGAAATATGTAATACTGATAAATGATATATATATATTGCTAATTTGCAGCAAAATTATTCTACCAGTTACTAATCTTCAAAACTGTAAAAACCCCAAATCACTCTTCTGAATTATATCTAGGCATGCACACTATTTATTAAAGTTTAATCAAAATTTAGTAAAAAATTATTACTTCAAAAAGCTTTCTTTTTGAGTAGATGAGGGTTGTTATTCTATATCAGCTGAGCTTGAGTCAGCAAAAGACTATGCTACGCTGTTCCTGTAGAGAGCTGAACCAGAGCAGACACTGCACTGGCTTCAGAGGATGTAAAAGCATGCTTTAAAATAAGTATGTTTCAGTACTGACCAGAATATCATATTTTCCCTAAAAATAAATGATTATTTTAAATCTATTAAATTACATAACTACATTGTAAGCTATTTCTTGCTGTGCACATATTTTAGTGACTTTTAATATGGTGCATATATTCAGTTAAAGAAATTGACTTTCGATTGATCGTATTACACTAAATTATAAATACTACATTATAGTAAGTTTAGTTTGCAGTCCTGCATAGATATGAGTGGTCATACAGCACTGTGTAATATCAAACAACATAAGAGTTCATGCTAGTGTGTACACTTGTGAAATATGTTACCTTGTTATATACACCTAAAGTACGTAGAGCCAAAAGTAGCTATCCAGAAAAAAACTTGGAAAAAAAATTTTTTTCTTTCACTTCCACAACTTCAGAGTTCAGTTTACAAATACAGGATTTTCCAGAACATAATGTATATTTCCTCTGTCTCTAATGATTTAGCATTGCCAAAAACAATTACTAGGATGCAGAGACAATTTCTGTTTATTATTGTATATCAGGGAAATATCCTGCTTACCCTTTTTGAATAACAAATACTATAAAATAGGCATTTAGGAAGAATCCTCTGGGTAACATCCCCTTCTACTGATCATTTGACCAAGTCTTCTTTTCTAGTAGGAAAAAGCATCTTTTAATGGTTTCATCAAGAATTATCTGTATATTAGAGTCCAGTCTTCAAATAAGTATGGTGGAACTTGGAATTAGATGATCTTTAGGGTCCTTTCCAATCCAAACAATTTTATTATCTATTCTGTGATCTAAATACATGGAGAAGTTGTCAAATACATAATCTAGAAGTTTCTTTCCAAGGACATGGAAAAATAAATATGAAATAGCCACTCACAAGCATTTTCTATGCAGAAAGGCATGGTTAAGAATGAATGGGAAGATCCTATTCCATGGACCAGAAACACCAAGTATAGCTATTGATTGTGTTAAATACCAACAAATATAAAACTGTAGCTTGGGATTCACACAAATGAGAGATTAGTAGATCTTATTTTAAAGACATGAGGGACTCTGATGGGGTAGCAATGAGCAGGGCTGGTTGACCCAGAGAGTGTCCAAGATGAATGTGAAAGGGTGGACATAGATCATAGCCATAAATTGCTTTGACCAGCTATTTGCCTGGGAAAACACTATAAGAGAAGAAGGGCTGAAGACCCATTTTATTACTGATGTACAGCTGAGGAGGGAAGAGAAGAGGCCTTGGTGTTAATGTCACAATATACCTGGCTCTATGTACACACTCATATTTGGGAAGACTACACTGTGCTGTGCTCTGTGACTCTCCAGACTAATGGGGAGAAATGGAGGAAGCTGCAATCTCTCTATTTCTCTGGCCACTTCAGGACAATATGTTGATCTACCTTGAGGCTAAGCAGAAGGCAATTTTGTGGCTTTAGGGTTTAAAGAAATGCTGGATGAAATTTTGGTGACAAGTCCAACTACTTCCTATTGCTCCAGAGGCACAAATTGTCTCTAAAAGAAAGTACTTGAAGTTTCTTTAAATTTTGTGAAAACCCCTGAACTCAGTGTGCATGGGAAATAGTCACAAAAAAACCCTGGCTTTGTGGGGTTTTATATAACCAGATGAATATCATTCTTATTTTTTAAAAACGCAATATGGTAATTTGGAGGATTTGTCTTAAAAAGAAACACCAAAAAAATAAAAACATGAAGGAGAAAAGGAGAAATAAATATAGATTCTTAATAGTGGGTTTTTATTAATGTTAATATTGTTGAATCTCAGATCTCACAAACACTTGCATTAGTAATGTAATATTAATGAGTTCGTTTACACTGACTGAGACTGAGGTCTGACTAAAGTTATTCCTGTGAATACACTTAAGCTGGATGAGAATCCAATCTGTACTAAAGTCATTAAGAAGACCACTGCTGAAAGCAAAACTGCTATAGGCAAAGTGAATTAAAAAAACCTTTCATATGCAATAATTAATATCACAAACATGAAGTAGGGTGGATTGAATTACCTATAGCACAACTCTGTAGAGAATAAAAACTCTTTAGAGATAACTTTCAATGGTGGGATACTTAAAGGATAATTTTCAGCTCACAACACCAGATCTGGTTAATAGAAAATAGCACTACAAGGTACCACATGATAGCATCTGATGTACTACAATAGGAAATGAATTAAATGGTGATTAATTAATTATAAGCATAACAGATGATAGAAATATCTGTAATCAAAAGTGATTACATTATACCAAGGTCAAATAAAAGAATGAAGATATGTATTTGAATAAATAATACTGGCTAACATGCACTATTTAATTTATCTGCTGAATAGGGCAGTGCAAAGTGACTGATAAAATATCCATTCTTTTTTTTAAAATGGAGAAATAAGAAAAAATGGGTAAGAAAGAAGCAAGGCTGAATTTCAGTTTTCTCCATTACTACTCTCTTTCTCAGTTCCTTTTTTTTTTTTCCAAGTTATGTTAGGGTATAAGTCTCTGTCCTTTCGCAGGCCAAAGGTATTTTGTTTGGTTGGGTTTAGGTCATAGCTCAAATTGCTTATGTGCATTTCTAACAGAAAAAAAACACATTTTGGGGAAATCACATCTTTCACTAAAATTTGATATGCATTAAATGCAGGAAGCAACAAGTGTAAGTACAATTTTCACAGTGAAAAAAAACCAAAGGAATTTGGTTTTGAGCTTCATGTAGGTTTCATGAGATATTTAATTGATATTATTTTGAGGTTTCTTGGATTCCTTGCCCCCAACCTGATATGTAAAATCCCTCCAGTTGGAAATATTATAAAACAGTGTATCCTTCCTGGTTTAAGTTGCTCTCAGCACCTTGCAATCATAGATGCTTTCTTACCTTTAGCAGTTCAGCCCAGTTACAGCCTTTGGAGCAAGACTTTCATCTGGCACTTTGCCCCGGATGACATTTATAAGAAATCAAGGATGACTTCCAGACAGTAGAATATTCAGAATGCCAAGCCTAAGTAAGTCCTTAATTGTCCTATTTTTTTTTTTTTCCTTAAAAAGGTCCAGATAATTCTATACAAAAGACATTTTGAACCTTTAAAGATTTGTTCTTTTTACACAGCCTCAAATTTTGCATCCCAAGAGAAACATCTAAAATAATTTTTGAATCATTTAGGTCAGTATATAATTAGAGTCCTAAGTTACCTTAGAGTGTAAAGTTTGAGCTGTGTAATGTTAAATGCATGCATTGAGAGTTTGGCTACATTCGGGGGCAGTTTGAACTTTCAGATGCATGCCTGTGAAAATAGCAAGGAAAATAAACAACTAAAAAAAAAATCACATAAGACTTTCATTATTTTCCTTTTGTGCATTTCCAGCAAACATGATTTACCAGATATATTTGCTGGATATTTATAGTAAATTTTGTGATCTTGACACTTTTCATGCCAAAGTACAAACTTGTCATAATATCCTCCAAGTGTGAAACTGTAAGTGAGAAACTAAAGAGTAAGGTACTTCTCTACTTGTGTTTCTGTTTAGAAGTCACAGCACAAAGTGAAAAAAGAACCCAACATGAACAAATTCTCTTTCAACCTCCTGAGATAAAATCACAATTTTTTTGACTGGAGAAGGACTGTTGCAGCATTGTTTTGCCCTAATGCCACCCCTATGACCCAGGCACTCTGGCAATTGTCATTCCTGGAAGACAGAGATCATTGACAAATGGTTTTGGTCTGCCACACAAGGACATCATCCTCCAAGTTCAGATACAAGGCTGACTATCTACCTATTCAACCATCTTACTCCTGTGACCATGACTTAAGCATCTGCTCATTGCACATAGCTAGCATATAGTCAAACAAACCTGATGGCTTAAAATCTTACTTTAATCCTACCTGGGTTTTCTGTGAAAGCCTAAGGTACTACTGACAACTCAGTCTAGTGTGCATGTTGGTAATCTGAAGTATGAAAGATGTAATTTCTACTTCTATTTCTGATGCATGATGGAAAACCCCTACATATCAGATCCTATTCTTGCAAGAATGAAAGTAGTGAAAGTGATATACTCCTTAGAACACTGCAACTTCATCAATGAAAAATGCAATAGAAGTTCCATGATCAGAACAGAGTGGGTTTCCTATGGATATCTGTGTTGGAATGGGTTTTGGTTTTGTGTAACTAGAAGCAAATACCAGATGAAGTTTTATCTCAGTTAGATGCAGTTATATCACTTCTCTCAAGCATAAATATAACCAGGATTGAAGTCACACTTTTCTTTAATATGGGCACCAATAGACTCTCTCCACCATGCTAACTGTTACTATCTACACTACTGGTAGAAGTGAGTTATGTGTAACACATCTACCCCTCTGCAAAAAAGTGGCAAATCTGGCTAGCTGCTCTAAAATCTTCTAGAAGGACTCACATAAACATATGTACTCAGAGCAGGATCACAGAAGTCTAAATTCTGTAAGGAACTGGGCAAAAAAGAATAAAACCGGAGGAAACAACATCCCTGGTATGTAGCCATTCCTGAACCTAATTATGCAGCCTGGTTGTACAAGTCAGGTTATCCTACTCTACTGTAAATATTTTTTTGCATTCATTACCTTAACAAAAAGAAGTGAACCACCTCTCTTCATACTGATTTAAGTATATTGTGAAGCAGAAAATTACTGCTATTTGCAACTTACTGTGGCTTTCTGCTATGGTAGATTTTCCACACTTGGGATTTTAGATGCACATATTACACAGCTGTGTCAGTGCTACAGACTTCATCTATCTTTCTCTATGTCCCTATTCCTTTAAAAAGAAAGCCTTTTACACTTCAGGTGCAATCCAAATAATGGCCTCTTAACGGGGACTTTAAGGTGGTATACATACCATCTGATAGGTTTCTGAAATGAACAGGTACACTAAGCAAAGTTTCTTTCTTCTGGTATAATGCTTTAGATAAAATGAAGGGTACTTTTAGGTCAGAGATACTTGCATTGCCCTGGGAAGGGTAAGGAGAAGACTACTGCATTAGATGAGCTGCCTTCAGTAGGTGGTTCCAGTCCTGGAGGACAGCAGCAACCTCTGGCTACATGCCCAAACACTCTCCTGATAGCATAAATGAAGCAGGTTCAGCTTTATTCAAAACTCATATTTAAATGGCCTTTATATGGCCCTGAAACATTCTCCATAGAATTTACTTTTCCAGTGAGATTCTATATAGTCACACACATATACAATGCACTTTATATCACACAAACGTACATATATATTACTAGCAGAAAGCAACTGTCTTTTCATAACTGATGTCGCATTCTCCCCAGGGGACTCTTTTACAGGAAACCCTTCTATGACACTTGGACTTTCAGATCTGATGCAAAAGTCTGTTTAATACATACTTGAAGATTCTCCCTTGGCTTTCCAAATAAATTTTAAGAGGAATTGCTAGATGTAAAACTGTCTTTGTCCACTCTGTGAGGCTACAAATACTCATGAAAGCTACTTTGAGTAGAACAATAAATTTCTAACTCTAGTGCCTAGGAAAAGTGCATTCTTTAATTACAAGAATCCTCTGGTAAAATTCACCATAGTGGTCCTAAAATGGGACACTGAATTCATATGAAAATTACTTCATAAAGTCAAACAAGTGATATGGCTGAGTCATCCAGACCAAAGTCAATAGGATTAATAGATTTTAAAACAAGAATAATAATATACACCTCTCCATAATTTTGATACCCTGAAGGTCCATTAAAGGCTGTTCTGTTCCTAATTTCCTAATTTCTGTTCTGTTACTAATTTAGTTTACAACTGTCATTATAAAACTGTTTCAGAAAGCTGATCAAAGTAAATTTCAGAGACCACCACTACTAAATAAGCAAATAATCTGTGTTGGGAAAAATATAAATGAATAATAGTCACAGGAATTGGATATTTTTCTTCTAGTTTCCAAAGCATATTTTAAAAACTGCCTTGTGCAAATAATTTCTGCTTTAAAAGTTTTCTTTTGTATCTGGATCTTAGATTCCTTTCACTTTGTCAATCACTTAGGCTTCAAGTTTAAGTATGCAAACACAGAGAGCACAACACAAGAATACACTAATCTTATTCTGTCAAAAGCAGATCTTATTTCTTAATCCCCAAGGCCAGCCAAACCAGAGCTTGGCTAAAATATTAAATACAGTGAAGCAAACATGCACATTTTCTTATCTTTTGCTAAAATATGGATCTGAAATTTAGGAAAAAAAATATTGCACTTAATATTTTTTTTTCACACAACTTCAGCTGATTGAAAAGGCAAGCAAGTAATTTCATTCCCTTAAAACTACATGAGCAAATTTTCATAAACATTTCAATGCAACCCTTAATTTTACAGAAGTGGGTAGAACCACTTGCCATTCTGCTGTACGCTTGGCTAGCAATGTGTGCATTGCACAGTCTTATGGAAATCTATGAAATGGAATGGCCAGTTCTGAATTTAACTGTGTTGTCCCCTTGGTAAATGAACTCCTCTGACAAAGTCAGGTCCTTTGGACTTTCAGTTGATTGGCTCACTTGCAAGTATGCTCACATAAACAGTTGTAGGTAGAATTTGGAATGTCTTTTTAAAGGCAAAAGATTTTCCTGTTAAATACTGCACTTAATACATCTTTTTAATGTGTATTACTTATATATATATATGTATTTACTCAAGCTAAGTGTAGCCTTGAACACTGAGGCTTGCTGGACAAATTTCTTAGGAACTATAATTGGAAAACTAGAGTTCTTAAAAACCTATTATCTGCAAAGAGGCACAAGGTTGAAGGAGAAACTCATAATTTCAGCTGAAGCTCTGCAACTCTTTTATTGTTCCTATTGTCCTTTCAGTATATCAAAGCCGCACCATATCCTTTTGTTTTGGTTTGGGTTTAATTATTATTATTTTTTAAGGACACAGTCCTGGACATACACACCCAGGAAAATAATACTTCCATTTTATTTAGATGGAAGTGGTAAACATGTATTATAATGGATGAACAGCGATAGTATGAAGCATTTTCTACTTTTCTTTGGGGAGAAAAACAAAATCATGAGATGAAGAAGCCATGGCAGAACAATTTTATTTGCTCATTCTTTGAAATAGAGTTCTTTAGATTCAAGAAAGACCTTGATGCAATAGAAACTGAATTAGCAATACTATTTTGAAGAAACTGTTGCACACTCTCTCTTATAATGAATGTGCTTCTGGTGCAGATGTTTCTACAGGATTAATAAGAAGTGTTTTCCCTTATGCCAAAACAGTAACATCAGGACTCAAGAGGGAAAGGTTAGCATATACAACACTACACAGATAACTCAGTATAAAAGAGTAAACTAGTCTTCCAAATTAGCCACACAAAAATATTCTGAGGGGCTTCTACCAGAAACACATATAATATTGAAAGAAATAGGCAGACTTATTTGGAATGACATTTTCTTGCTTCAACAGCTCATATAGGTATATGTGTATGCAGCAACACATACACACATTTGTGCACACACCCAAATAGGCAAAGCAGTTTGAGGAGTGTTTCTCGCTTATATAATGTGGCTTCTCAGCAGAAAGAGAAATGAGCCAATAATATCTGCTGTTGCTTTTTCTGCATGAATAAGGTCATCTTTCCACTCTCCTTTCCCTTCTTCTTCCCTGAAAAATACAGTGCTGTTATTTCAATACCCAGACTATTAAATCTAATAATTAGAAATTACTAAAGAAATTTTTGTCTGAGACACAGTGTTTGAGTGATTGTCACATCATATCCTCAATTATTGTCCAAGTACACATAATCAATATATTGCTACTCCAGCATAACTCAAAACTGAAGGAGTGTAAAGTGTCAATTTTTTTTCTTTCTTTGTCTGTTGAGGAAGATAGGGAAAAAGAGCATGCATGAGGCTGCAAACAGAGTAGTATTTTGTTCACAAAACACCTGATATGTTGAAGTCCCTCCAGTTTGTGCATCTCCTTTGATGAAAATGAAAACACAAATTTTAAATTCTGTTTTTCAGTGCATATCACTGAAAATCTGATGGTGGCATCGAAATCCTTACAGCTAGGAGAATATAGACTGAAAAGATATCTGAATTTATTCAGCTAGAGCTAAAACTTCTTTTAAATTTTACTAACCAAGGTATTAAGCAACAACTTTTAAAGTGCCTGAGCTTTTTTGGAAAAAATGTTTTAAAAAAATACACACCATAGATGAAGGCAGATTTATTCTCACTGGAAAACATATTCATTTATCTGCCAGAGAAAACAAAACACTGAGATATTAATAAATACAGTTTATGCCTATATCCACAGTACTAGAAATTCTTCAAGGGCTACAAAAATCATAATGAATAACGCAATGTGACTTCAACAATAAAGAAAAACAAGTTCTACATAACAACAGTTGCAGTTTTGGCATGCTTATGGGGGACAGAAGGACCAGAAATCTGCTCTTCATTTGTGCACTCATTTATGACACAGGTTGTTCGGATACTAAAGGTGATCATATACACCTATAATCTAGTAAGATTTTATAGCTAAGGAATAAGTATATCTGAAAGTCAGATATTGTCAGAAAAGATTGGTTTAATAGCATTCATTTAGGGCTCCAATTAAAATTCATGGACTACACAGAAGAAGGAAAATCTACAATTCATTAACAATATTACTTTCCTATGGTCTGGAATCTCCTATCAAACTGAGGCATGAGCTGTTCTCCTTTGAAGCTGTTCGTGGATGAATGCGTGAAGTGGACATAAACAATTCAACAGATTTTCAGTGTAAATGCTGGAGATTTGCAAAGCAAGTATATCTGTCTGAAGATAAATTAAAATTCTGCTAAAACCTGTAAGCTCAAATCACTAAGATCTGAAATAACCTGGGGAATAAGAGATAAAAGTGCTGTAGTCCTCAGGTTGTATCCTGTGTACTGTTTGACAGTGGTCTGTGGAGAATTCACAGGTCAGATGGCAGTCTCTCCTCCTTGCTCCCAGTTCACTGAAGGGAAGAGGTGGTAAGAGAATCAGGTGGTGAAGAAGCATGTAGAGGATGTAGCAGAGGAACTGAACAGATGGGCGTGGGAGACAAAAAGAGGAGCAAAAGTGACAGCACAATCATTGCATTCTAGACAACTAAAAATATACAAATACTTTTATATTTGTTTCCCTCACTGCAGTTGCCAGAAAGATGTCACATAATCACGAGTAAAAGGGGAAGTAGCACATGCAAATAGAAGTCACAGCGAAGCAGATGCATTACCCACTCTGCTTTAAATTATGCTCTTGCATCTGAAAGTGAGAGAGCCTATAACTTAGGAAATTTGTGACTCCATACAGAAGAGTCATTTCTTCAAGGTTTTTTTGTGATGTCTGAGAGCGTTAGCAGAGTTACCTCCCATTAGTGTGGCTATTATAATAGACATAGGGGAAAAGTCATATATAGACATAGTTCCTAAGGTGTGAGTTTTTTAAGACCTTCAAGGTGAAATCTTACACTTCGGAATTTATAAAATATCAAAATTTTGTTGAACAGAACCATTACAAATGCCAAAGATTAAGGGTTATTTATAGCTACAAGTTTAGTTAATAGAAAACAGTTCAGATGCAATTTGTGTAGCTAATATAGTCTTATTAGTTAGCTATTTCCTGCTCTAATTGATGCTGTTAGAAAAGGGTGGAGAAATTGGAATACAAGAAAAGCATCTTTATTTTATTCAGTGGTTAAAAAACCTGCTTGATAAACTGGCAATGGAATTGTGCTTTCAGGGTTGTTTTGATACGTTTAATAGGTACTAGATAAAATATAGAAACATTCCTGGGAGTGAGGACCAGTATTTAAGTCTCTAAATGCTCAGCTAAATCTCATCATTTGAGCAACCTGGTCTAGTGGAAGGTGTCCCTGCCCATGGCAGGGTGTTGGAACTGGATGATCTTTAAGGTCCCTTCCAACCCAAACCATTCTATGCTTCTATGATTCTATGATCATGACTAAATACAGTCATAGTCTCCTTCCTATCACTTGTTGAATGACATTCTCCGGAGAGGGCCATCGCTTCAGCATGCTCTGAAGGAAACAAACACCCTTCTCTCCTGAAACCTAATGTGGTGGGATTAACCCACCACAGAAAGAACTGAGTGATCTTTAAAAGGAAAAACATAAGAACACCGAGAGGAACACTGAAAACAACCATTATAATTTAATGGTAGTTTTATTACAACTGAGGTGTCTTAAGGACATAAGCAAGATAAGCTCCATAGGAAGAGATAGCATCTTTTACTGGATCAGCAAATACAGCTGGAATTGGCAAAAAATAGTTTCAGGCTAAATTAATTTTTTACCACCAAATAGCCATCCCATTTAAGTTGTGCAGCCAGACCACTTTTACACAACAGCTTGTGTTGCCTCTGATTTATTGTGACATCACTTTACTAGAACTGGTGGCTAGAAGAGGCAAGTGTAGGCTTAATGTCAATTCAGAAAATGGGAGCAAGAATAAAGTGCTTTCTTCTTGATGATAATGTAAGTCAGGAATAAAAAAAACCCATGTTTAGCCTATAGCCCTTCCCATGGAAAACATTCTTTCCAAAAATAGCTTTTCCAAGGGGATCCTATGGCTTTCTTATCATATCACACATTTTTGAGTGCTATATGGTACTTTCTTTTGGTGTCAAATTAGTTAGTTTTTATTTTCTTTTCCTTTGACCTCAGCATCTTAAGCATTTTTTAGGAGAACATATATATATTCTACAGATTATTATTTACCCAGATTGTGGGGATGTCTAAAAATGGGTCAGGCATAATCTAAATGCATAAACCACAATCTCTCCTCTCAAGAGACAACAAGCAGTTGTAGCCCAGTAAATGTGATTTTTGCCATGACTAGTAAAAATTTTCAGACCTTTTTGCTGCCCTGAGCCTTAGGACTCATCCAGGTTCAGTCTGCCTAAACCCAGGCAGCTGGGTTTAGCCTGGTTTGGCAGTTGCAGAGAGGAACAGTGCCTATGGGCTCTCCTGTTTTAGCATTTCTTATGATCACCAGTATCTTGATTTTGCCATGCAGTACTATAATGCAGCTAAAGGCAAAGACTTGCAGACTGTGCTGACAAAGTGGGAAATTTTAGCCTGGGAAACAACAAATCTGAAAGGAATTTGAATGTTCACAATGGATAATAAGATAAATATGAGCTCCCAAAAGAGAGATTTAGAAGTATAAGATGGGAAACCTTGAGTAAAATTAGGGGGCAATATAATCTTAGTATAGATGCAAGCACTACTGGAATACAGTGCCCTTCATGGTAGTTGAAATTGGAGAAAGTTTGTAGAAACTACTGCAGAATGATTAGAAAATTTGGAAACAGGCCCCCTTGAGGGTTTTAATCTGCTTATGAAAGAGATAAAAGGGATAAATTTAAGGGGGGTGTATTTGTTTGCATATGGGGGTGAATGACTGTCTTGCATACTGGAAGTATCTCCTGGCAAACAAAACTTTGATCAAGGGTTCTCTAATATAGTAGACAAAAGTGTAACAAAATTCAATGACTGGAAGCTGAAGCAAGACAAATTTAGAGTGATAGAATAAGGCTCCAATTTTTAACAGTGAAGATAATTAACTAGTGAGTACCTTCATGAATCTGTGGTTGATTTTCCCTGAAAACTTCAATAAGGACTTGGCATATTTTTCTCAAAAAACAATTAATTCTGCTGGAATTAATTCTGGTAAATCCTATAACCTTTGTTATTTGAGAGGTCAGATTAGACTATCATAATAATAATTTCTGGGTTTGCCATCTATGTTCAATAATTTATCGCAGGTTTCTGTTGTCTCATACAAACATTTTCTTTTATCCTTTTTCTCCTACACCCCCTTTTTCCCTGGATATAGCTCGTACTTTCTAACTTCTCTGTCTACTGGCCTCTGCTCTCTTCTCTTGGACCTGTACATTGCAGACTACTGTTCACATGTGGATTTTGATTCTTTGGCTCACAACCTAACATAAACAAGTCAGTAGATTTTAACTGTGAAAGGTCAATAAGGTTTTGCCAAAAATATTGCCTCCCCAAGAAGCTAATGGGTAACTTGCATTAGCTAATATATATATTATCTGAGAGTAAGCTGGAAGTGACTAGAAAAATTATTTCAGTGTGCAAAGCTTTTATTACTTGGATTTTATGAATTGTGGTATTTTTTAGAAGGGATATGTCTCTGAAACCTCTGTCTCCAGTGGTCCCCAGTGAGATAGAAAATGTCAATGAATTAGCTTTTTTATTTACTGCTCTTAGAGTAGTCTCTTTTTAAACAGAAAGGAAACCTTCACTACAGCAGAAAACTGCTCTGGTATAAGTTTTCTCAACAGTAAATGGATCAGGGTCCAAATTAGGTCTTCACTGTGTCAGGTGTAATGGTAGCAGACAAACAAAAACATTCCATAGCCTTAGGTCTGACAGTCTGTTAAATGAATTTGTATGCACACAAGAAGTGTGTTTCTGAAACATGAAGATGCCCAAGAGAGAGACTCTGGAAAGGTTTTACAGACATTTAATAGTTCAAGACATTATTTTTTCAATAACGAAAGAAAAAGGTTTAGAGAGCAATTAGATTTTCATGGACAAAAGCTAGACTCCTGTCCTGAGGGGAGAAAGGCTCATAGGCAGTGATTTTTGTATGTGTCAGGAAGAGATGCAAAAAAAGGGTTTGGCAGCTGGAGAAGTGAGAGAAAAGAGAGAGCTGCTCATAGTCTCTTCTCTGTTTTGTATGCTTTTATATTCCATTTTCTCTGACTGTGATTTCTAGCTCTTTCTTCCTCACTCTATTAAAGTGTTTCATTCTCTTTTCCCACTTTTCTTAGCACAAAGCATAATTCTTTTTCATGTTCCTGCTCAATGCATTTCCTGTCCCACTGTCCTACACCACTCTCAATACTGAAGCACAACTTTTACCTAACATTTTGCAAGTGCATCCCCATTTTGGTCACATCTGTGTTCACATGGCTGCTGTAGTCTCCTCTGAAATCCACTGCATGTTTTTTACTGGCTTTGCAGAAGCTAGTGAAAGATGATTGCAATCATGAATATCTACCCGTCTGCCCTGAGTTTTCTCTTTTCCAGGCTGAACAATCTCAACTCTCTCAGCAGTTCCTCATAGGAGAGGTGCTCTGAATCCCTTCATCCCCCATCCTGTATTGATACCAAGGATTGCCTGGTCCCAAGTGCAGGATCATGCACTTGTCCCCGTTGAACCTCATGAGGTTCGCATGGACCCACCTCCTGTGCCTGTACAAGTCCCTATGGATGGCATTCCTTCTCTCCAGCATCTTGACTGCACCACTCAGCTTTGTGTCATCTGCAAACTTGCTGAAGGTGCACTTGATCCCACTGTCTATGTCAGTGATGAGGATATTAGAGTACTGTTCCCAGTACAGACCCCGGAGGGATGCCACTTGTCACTGGCATCCATGCAGACATTGAGCCATCTACCATAAGATTCACCAGCCCAGTACCCATGTGGTAATGATGTGACCAAAGAGCTGGTTCTGCACTGGGAACAATGCCTCGAAGTGACAACTCCAAGGATGACAGCAGTGCCAGTACAAGGGGGAAGATATAAATCTCTGAGGCCTCTTGTTATTTCACTGTTTCTTTCACCTTAATGTACTCCAGTTTTTGAATGAAAATTAAGGGATAAGCTGACGCAACACTATTAATTTCAAATGAGACAAGACAACCTTCTTTATCTGTTCAGCCGCAAAGTTGTGTTATGCACCTGGGTTAAAGGTGTCACTAATTTATTTACACCTCTTATGACTGTGAAAAAACTCCCGTATTCTTTATCAGAACAGTGATTCTCCCCAGAAAAGACCAGAGATGTTACTGTTAGAATGCTTATTTTGTTTGGAGGGGTTTTGTTTTGGGTTGTTTGTGTTGTTTTTTTTAGTTTGTTTGTTTGGGGGGGTTGTTTTGGTATTTGTTTCATGTTTTTTGTTGGCTTTTGTTTCTTTGCTTGTTGGTTTTTTTGGGTTTTTTTTTATTTGGTTGGCTTTTTGGGGCTGTTTCGTGTTTTGGTTTGGTTTTGGTTTGTTGTATTTTTTGTTTGGTTTTTTTTTTTTGTGTGGGTTTGATTGCTTGTTTTTAAGTTTGGTCCATTCAGGAGATGGTTTAAGCCAAATGGTTGAACTGAATCTCAGCTGCTGCCCTGGCATTGCTATGTACTAACAAAATCTCCTAAGTATAAACAAATAATATTTTGCAGGTAGGAGAAAGGATGATGGAATTGAAATATGATAAACTTTTGTCAGGGATTGGGATAATGCTTGTGGCATAGCAATTTGTTGGCCTGGCAAAAGATTTTGAGCATCAGCCTCTTAAATGTCATGTAGATTTCATAGGAAAGATTTTTATTAGGAAATGTTGAAGAAAATATCTAAGCATAGGATAGCTCAAAGCTGGCTGTCATACATACATTATTGATGGATTCTTGGCTATGTCTTTTGTTAAGTAAATGAGAATGCTGGCTTCATGAATTCTGGTTACATATCCAAATGCAAGTGCTGCCCACACAAAACCTGCGTTGGAACTTTCTAAGCTGACATGGTCGATGGAAGTGAGAAGTTCTGATTCAAAATAAAGAATCAGGACATCTGTTTCAAGTTTCGTGCTTTTGGGGGGATATCATGGAGGGGGAACACAGCATGACAAATACTAATCAATTTATATCAAACTTTACTTTGATGGTAAAAATAAAAAGTGACAATACTAAAACATTTGCCACTTTTCCACAAATGCAAACAATAGATATATTTTAACCCTTTATTTCAGGCTTAGAGTTTAACATTTCTCAGTATGATTCAGGCATACAAAGTGGAAACTGGGAAAATAATAAGAAATAATTCTGAAAGGTTATATCAAGAACACATATTTTTCCAGTTGAAACATTATAAGAAGAAGTATTTATATATTTATATATAATGGACTTTTCAGCGGTAACACAAAGAAAGAAAAATACAGCTGAGTACCAGCATTAATGTTGATGCAGCTGCTTAAGTGTGCATGGGTTTGCGAAGACAGAAGTGTATTTGTTAAACCTGTTTTCCATTTGACCCTTGTTTAGGTGGTGTGTGCCACCAGTGATATGAATTTCTGAAGCAGTACCTTGAATATCATCTCTTATGCCACTAAGCTACAAGGCCAGGTAATCAGCATTTTTATCATGGGGCTGTCATTCTGATTATCATCTTCCAAGGCATTCTTAAGAAAGATTTCAAATAACACAATAGAGATATTTTACACATTTTTCATAAAGTCAAACTATGAACAAAACTGTGTACAGAAAATAATGGTCATGTTTTTCAAAATAAGGATGTAACATTATCACACAAATCCATACAATCTAAGAGACAAATCTAGGATGAAATTGTCAGTGCTGACTGAGATTTTTCTTGACTAACCTTATTTTAACCTGTTACAGCTAGTTATCTACTTTTCCTAAATGGAAAGGTGCCTATCTCTTCATTTCCTGTGTTTATGTTAGTAAAAATGTTTCTATGGTACTTCAGAACAAGTTTAGGAAGCAAAACCTAGATTTGCTCATATTAAAACTTTTTACCACTTCTTTTTCTGAATTCTGCTGAACAGATCCTGATAGGGCATGTTGGAATTCCAGTTAAAAATTTTGTGCCAGCAGAATATGGCAAAACTTCATGAGCATGTTCATCAAATCTATATACCAGCTTTACTGGTAAGTGATAATCAGCCAGCATTGTAAATAAAAGAAATGGTCATGTGACACAGCTAGCACACAGTACTGTAATTAAAAGCTGTGTTCACTGATTATATCTATGACAAAAGAAATGGCTGACCTTCGAACTTAGTCCCATGTTCCTTGCTACCTCTAAGTGCTTCACTTTGCCCCTTTCACTGTGGGTGTATTATTCTTGAGATAGATAAAAATCTTTTTTTTTTTTTTTTTTGAAAATGAGCTGTGTAACTGAAGTGCTGTGGTGGGTTGGCCTTGGCTGGCTGCCAGACACCCACCCAGCCACTCTCAGTCCCCTTCCCCAACAGGATGGGGAGAGAAAATAAGCTGAAAAAGCTCATGGGTCAAGACAATGGAGATCACTTAAGAAGTGCTGTCAAGGCAAAAAGAGAGTAGATATGGGGAAAATTAATTTAATTTATTGCCAAATGAAATAGATTTGGATGGTGAGAATTGAAGAGAAGTTGAAACATCTCCCGACCTACTCTTCCCAGGTTTAACTTCACTCCATTTCCACTCCTCTGCTTCCTTCTCTCACATTGCACAGATGAGATAGGGAATGGGGGGGGGGAGGGGGGAGGAGTATGGACAGTCCATAACAGTTTCTCTCTGCTGCTCCTTCCTCCTCACACTTCACCCCTGCCCAAGGGTCCTTCTCATGGTCTGCAGTCCTTCTGAGTAAGTTTGCTTCTGTGTGGCTGTGGTTTAACCTGGCAGGAAGCTAAACACCACATAGCTGCTTGCTCACTCCCCACCCAGTGGGATGGGGGAGAGAACTGGGGGGAAAAAGTGAAATTTGTAGCATGAGATAAAGACAGTTTAATAGGACATAAAAGGAAGGTAAAAAACCAACAACAATAATGATTATAAGAGAACATACAAAACAAGTGATGCACACTGCAGTTGCTCACCGTGTGCCAACTGATGTACAGCTGGTTCCTGAGCCATGGTCCCCAGCCAGGTTTCACCACAGGTAATATACTGAGCATGATGTCATATGGTATGGGAAATCCATTTGGTCAGTTGGGGTCACCTATCCCAGCTGTGTTCTCTTCCAGCTTCTTGTGCCCTGCAGTATACTCGCTGACAGGGTGGTGTAAGAAGCTGAGAAGTCCTTGACTTAATGTAGAGGCTACTTAGCAACAACTAAAACACCGGTGTGTTATCAACATTGTTCCCAGAAGCTGGAATAATGCCAAAATAAAAACTGGAATAAAAGCCAAAACGCAGCACTGTACCATCTACCAGGAGGAAAATTAACTCCATCCCAGGTGAAACCAGGACAGTGATCTTCTCCAGAGGCTGAAGTGGAAATGCCCACCTGCTCCAGTGTGGGGTCCTCCACAGTCTTCACTGTAGACACTTGCTCCAGGTGGTCTCTCCACAGGCTGCAGGGGTGTCTCTGCTCTGGTGATCAGGACACCTCCTCACCCTCCTTTTTATTTCATCCTGGTGACTGCAGGGCTGTTTCTCTCATGTTTTTCTCTCATTCCCCACACTCACAGCTGTTATGAGGTGTTTTACCCTTTCTTAAACACATTTTCCCATGTGCCACCAGCTTGTCTGAGAGGTTCAGCTGTGCTCTGCAGGGGGATCTGGCTGGAATGGGCTGTAGTTTGGGGCAGCCCTGGCCTCTTCTCACAGGAAGCACCCTGCAGCCCCCCCTGCTGCCAACATTTTAACACCATGCCCTGTAGAAGCACAAAAGTCTTAGTAAACTGTCATCTTTGTCCAAAAATATACAACTTTACAGTATAAAAAAAAAAAAATAATTCTTAATCCTATTAGAGGGGAGAGTTAATTTTTAAAGAAGACGCATTGAGAAATTGCTAGAAACAAAGAAACATCAATTTTATGTGTCAAAAGACAAATCATAGTAGGAGGCACCAGTGAATATAAACAGTGTTTCTGTTTTGGCATATTTAAAGTTAATTAAACCTATGATTTCTTGAAGAAAAATCAAACCTTTCCCTCCTTTCCCTGTACTCAGCTTAAACTCTAGTTTGATAAACACTAGACTTAAACAAAAGCTATAGGAGAGTGGCATGATGAGCAAGCTCACATTTCCTCTAGTATGTCATCGATCAGGTGAGCTTAATTAAAGACAAAAATTCCAGCAAAAAATAACATATGTCAATATTTCTAAGTTAGGAAATGCTTTGAGGCATCATAATCCTGTTTTTCCCTAGTAATTTTAAAGGTCTGTTAAATGTTTTCTCTCTCTGTTATTGTATTTGTGATTTTATTGGAGATTTTGTTCTGCTTGAAATGTGTACTTAAGTTAGAGATGACACTGTCCGGGTAGTGGGCACAAAACTGGCTTTTAAAGAGACATCACTGTTTTCATTTGACTGCACTGTATACAAAGTTCTCAAAGCTGTAAGTGTGTGTTTGTGTGGTGTGAAAGGAAATACTAACCATGCTGAGTTAGCATATCTATTTCACATGTCAACTGAGAATTTGCTCAGTTGCTGTAAAACTTGATTGCATTTAATTTAGTACCATTAGTGTAAAAGTTGTATCAGTTCTGATGGGTCTTTGTATTCCACACCTTATAAAATATTCGGGCACACTCATTTCATAAAAGATAAAAAGTTTCTCTACTGCCTGGCAGAATAGACAGATATGGTAGTTTTATATCATGTTGCAAGTTTTTTTGAGCCATCCTAATTCCCCAAATTTGAGAATTATTATCTGAAATGGGCTCAACAAGCACACACAGCTCAGCAACATGTTACTGCAGTGCTATTTTATTTGGCAGTGGTGTGTGCTTACTTTGCAGCATGTTGGTGGGACAGAGCAATAAAAATTGTAGAAGTTTGTCTGATCTTTTCCTCCTGTGAAATTCCTCTGAAAGAATTAAAAGGAGGCAAACCTCAATATTAAGTAAAATGGGCCATAGTTCTTGTGATTCTGTCACTCACTGAAGAAGTTTTTCTTGAGAAAAGTCATTAACAGGTCAGGAGATTTTAAATTGCCCCCTCAAATCTGTATTACATCTTTAGAAGAGTTTTCAGTATCTTGGGAATACTGTGGTAAAATATCTGCTAGCAGGTACCCTTCTATTTTGAAGAAACTTTGCAGTAAAGTTGTACAGTTGTGTTCCATTAGTGTACAGTAGGGAAGGAATTCAAGAATATTTCAAATGGAAGTTTTTAAATAATAAATGTCAAAATTCCATTTCCAATATTAATCATTTATACATAGCTTTGTATTTTAAGATTACATTTATTTAGTTTTGCTCTGCTGCAGGACTTTCGTAACTCCCACGCTTATGCAAATCTTATTCATGGACTACAAAATACAGCTGTCGTACATATGTTACCTATTGTTCTTGATCTACCTCTGTGTTAAATGCATTAGCTAAATAATAGAACAATCTTTAGTATAATGGTGTTAATCAAGTCATAATTTCAAGGTACAAAATGAAATGTGACACTATACAATGGTGTTTCATTTGAAATATGTCCAAATTGGTATTGCATTGTACTTTTGTAATGATTAAAAGAAAAATATCAACTAAAGGCAGAAGTATATGAACAGTAAAAGTCCCTTTCAAAATGCAGTGTAAAAACCTGGTATTTTGTCTGTTGGAATATAATGTAAAATGATTTTACAAAAAGCAAAATAAGCCCTAGACAAAAGGCTGCTATCCTCATGAGGCATTGCTTATCCATCTATAAAGTATTGTCCACTATCCTAAAAATTAATCTTTACATTAATGCTCTTCCATATTCCCCTACTAAGACTACATTTTGTATGTGACCCAGGGAAAGAAAATTGAAATAATTATCTTTTAAAGTGTAACATAATTAAATGTAATGTATATGAAATGTACAAATGTAATGTATAACGACAAGTGTTATAATTTAATTTTTGATGGCACCGAGAAATGAAAATGACGGTTTAGCTGGAAAGGTTTCATTTCTCAGAAAGAAATAAAAATATTAATACTGCAAAGTACTTCATAATAACCTGTCACCTCCATCATTTGTGAGGCACAATAGAGGTAACAGCTTCACAGATAGACTTGAAATGAGAATTAATTCATAGAGAATGGTCTGAAAATCTTGGAGAAAAATATAAAAATACCTTGGACTGCTTGATTTGTTAATTTAAGTCATTCTGAAGCATTGCACGAAGTTTTCAGTCTGTTCCCTAAATCAAGTTATCTTACTTCATGAACACCAACAGAATTTGCAGAGCTGCTGCAAACAGGAGTGGGACTTCCCAGCTGGCAGATGGTCCACTGCAAGTTAATCTCTCACACAACTAACTGCCGCAATTTAAAGACTTTTGCTTATCAACAGAATTAGATACCTAATATTCAAGTCTATTGGATGTTTAGCTTTTGAAATAGCTTAAAGGAATAAATAAAATACTAATATTTAATTGAAAAGAATGACCTCTGTTGATCTATAGGCCTTAGGGCAAATCTGATTCTTAATTTTATCTGGAAAATGCTATTCAAGAAAATGAGGTAATAAGGACATAGCTGAAAGACCAACTGACTGATTTTTAAACAGCCAAAGTTCAAGTGAGATGTACTTTAGAAAGAATTTAAAACTGAACAGCTTTTATTTTTGACTGAAGAGAGTCTTTCACTTTTTGATCATTTTTTCAACAGGCAAACAGTTTTTTCTTTGGTAAGCATGTCAAAAAGTGATTCTTTAGGACAGAAAATAAATGGCTGGAATTTTTAATGAAAAATAAAGTTCATTCTACTTACACAAGCAAATTTACTCATGGAATTTCAGAGGGCACTGAACAAACACAGAAGTTAGTAAGAGGAAATTGGTGTGATAATAGAAATAGTCAAACAAAGCAGAAGTCAAATTAGTGTCTCACTCTTGCCCGGTTAGATATCAGAAAATCACACTGAAGTAAGAATAGAATTTGGTCAATGCTGCATTGGTTTTAATATGGTTATCATGAGTAAAACTCAATTTTCTATTCTGCACTTTCTTCTTCTTTTTTTTTTTTTTTTTTTTTTGTAAGGTTTAAGAAGATATGCAATTCTGAAAAATTCTGAAATGTGCTAAAATAAAGTCCCATCAGAGTGAAAAACTAGAAAAATATCAATTGCACACCCTAAATATCTGAGGTAGTGTTAGAGCTCTTGGGTGGCACATGAGAAAAACTTCACCTGGGAATGTTAAATCAGGAGTCCTTAAATTTATTAGACTTCATTCATGCCAAGGATGTAAGTTCCTGGATGACTGGGATACTGATTATTCCAACATGAGATGTTTTCACACTTTCACTGTTTCCTGTTGGAGCCATTTCTTTTTAGGTAAATAATATGCATACTTTGCTAGAAAGCTTTGTATGTGGTTTTCCAGCATCCCTAATCATTAGACTGAAGTTGTTGCCTTTGTCTCTTTTTCTGGCCCAATGCAGTTACAACGTTTTATATAACATGGAAAAACCTCTGAAGAGTGTTTGTGTATATATAGGAAGATTGTCTCCACATCGAGATCAGCAAAAACTTTCAAGGTGGAAGTTGAAGTTGCTAGTCTGATTAAATTTTCCAAATCTCAAACATGGTTTCTGTTTGTAGTTATCTTGGGTCCTGAAGGCATTTCTTACTTTATGTTTTGTTAGTACTAGAAAGTCTTTTTTGGAAGGGAGTGGTGTGTGAGGAGGGAAAATATTCACTTCTGATAATTTCTGGTTTTCATGTACTTTAATTTTCAGGTGAAAATTGTTTGTGTCGGAAAATTTCCAGCAAGCTCTAGTTAAAAGCTTAGTCTGTGATCAGATGTCTTCTTATTTCTGATGAGGCACTGCAAAACCTTGCTGCTGTATTCAGGAGGATAAATAAGGATTTTGAATCAACAGAAAGATTATCTTGGGTCTTAACCCTTCTTCTGAATCCCTGTATAACTTTATACCATCTAAGGTTCATGAGGCAAAAGTAGCTATTTCTGAATGATTTTTTTACAGCCCTAAACACAGATAAATTTTAATCTGATTATTTTTAAAACATAATTTTTAAACTTTCATCTCAGTTTACACAATGACATGTCATGATATTATATTACATTTCATTGGGGAACACTTGAATTGTTATGGAAAATTAGCACTCCGCCAAAACACATACAGTGCCTTCTGGGTCCAGAGAACTGATCTTGGCAGACTGGTCTCTTGATACTTCAATCTTTAAATAATTTACTGTATTCTGTTAGAACATTTGATTTTTATAGTGGTTTCCTTCAGCTATTTCACTGTTGTGTAGTACAGAGCATACCCCCTATAAACATATAAATAAATAACAAGCAGTGGTATGGGAGCAAAAACTTAACTTGCTGTGCTCTGTCTGAGTCTCCTGGAGGCTTATCCATCTACTTATCCATCTACTTTGCTCATAAGAGGTTACAATTTTTTTTAAGATTCAGGAACTGTGAATGAAATGACTTGCTACGTTAACCTGTTAACCTGAAAGTCCTAAGAAAATCTGCTTTCTAAAATGCATATATCTATAAAGTTAGCTGGTTTAGATGAAATATTTCTATTAAACCCTTCCATAAGAAAAGAAAAAAAGCTTTTAATAATCAGTTGTTCTATGTTACTTGCCCAAGGGCAAGTAGGATTTCTATATGAAGGGATTTTTCTTTTTTTTCCAGTTAGGACAGTGATTTATTAATTTTTATGTAACTTCCCATGCTATCCCTAGTGATATGGAAATGTTCTTGGTTTTATGACACTTTATCAGTAGCTAAGAATTGACCTTGGAGCTCCCCGGTGAATGCCATTTTTTTAACAGGCTATAGTACTGGACTGCTGCAAAAGCAATTGGTAGGAGGAAGCTTAAAAGTTCTTGTTTTATGTCCCTGGTTTTGAGCCATCACTATTTATGAATGTATCTAGTTCAAAAATGGAAATTTATGTTTTACATAAATGAACTGGTATTTCAAGGGGGTATGTTAAGGGAAATTCAAGTGTTGTTCGCTGCTGCTGGTGTGAGTTGTGCCTGTTTCAGAGAGAGCATGCCTTGCCTTAATTTTTCAAATACCAGTATTCTAGGTTTGATTGTAAAGTCCAAATTATTTTTTGAGTTATTTTTTCTCTATATTTTAACATCTGGGTTCAGTTTCTCAATAACTGTATTTTTTTATCATTGTTTGGAGTGGAGTCTCACTAAACAACTTTTACACCATACATGTGCAGAACTGCCATCATTGATAGAGCTCTGTTCCCCTCCCCCTCCTCCCTCACCCTTGATCTTTCTCTCTCACCTACCTACTCTATCACACATAGCAGTGCTGGATAGCTTTTCAAGGACTAGATTCTTTAAAGTTTAAAGAAATACTTGAAAAGAAGACAACCAATGAAAAAAACAGACTGAGCGTAGACCACTGAAGCTTGAAGAACAGTGAAACACTCTGTTTCAGCTTTTACTTCATATATCGTATCTGGCAAACAATGCCATGTTTTTTATTAATTTTTTTTCTTTGACTTGCTTTATTTTGTAGGGACTAAGATAAACTACTTTATATTTTACTATCTGCCAGTACCTACATGCAGCTGCAGAGTTTACCACGAAAAGAAGGATGCACTTTGGAGGTGGCAGGGGAGAAAAAACTTTGACTCCAAATTATGCAAATAAACAACAATAACAACAATATAAAATCAAAGCAATGACCCTACCTGCTCTGCTGCTTTCAGATGAGTGATGTCTTGAAGCCAGAACTGGTACTGCTGTAGCAGTACTTCTCAAATTGCCTGCATACTACAAAGCATTTTATGGAAGCTGAGACATTGTCCTGAGAGTGCCAAAGGTTTGTTTGATTTTTCTTATGTCTGGAACAGGAAGAATTGCCACTTGTGTGGGGTTTAATGATTATTCTCAGCTACAAACCAGAAGACTAACGCAGATCAAAAAGTTCTCATACATTTATTGTAGCTGTATTCAGTATGAATAGTAATCAAGTTAGTTTTTACAAAGGCTTAAGTTCTCTGAGGTCCTTTTAATTTAAATGTTTGGCCTTGAGAAAAAAAAAATCAAAATTGAGGCATCTAAATTGAACTGTGAGATGGAGAGAGAAGAGTGGCATGAAATTCAGCAGGGCATGGCTAAGCAAACAAGGAGTAAGGCCATTCAAGTCTGAATGGATCAAAGCATTAAAAGTCTTGCATGAGGTGTGTAGTCTTGTAATCGATATGAAGTTTAAGACTATGAACAAATACTTCAATACTGACTAAATATGTTCTGATTAGTTCAAGTGATGAAACATGCTATTACATTCTGAAACTGCTTGCCCCTGTACAATTGCTTTACAGCAAAGGCTGCAAACACAACAGTGCATTAGTTTGATAACCCATATATGAGTAAGGATGCACAAACGTTTGCTTAATTGAACTACAAAATGGAATAGTGGCTTAAACAATGTGTAAAATCTTGAATACTAAGAGAAACTCTACTAAAGAAGATATTTCTGTACTCACAGTAATATCCACTGGTTTTAGCTGGCTCCATCAGTAGAATTTATTTCTGTGTTTTTCTTACTATGTTCCTAAATTCTACCTAAATTTTCTCATTAGGAGAAGGAAACAGAGACACAGCAGGAGGAATTATTCCAGCTATTTTGTGCTACTCTATTTACAAAAAAATAACACAGTGGGGCTAGGAAAAATGCAACCTGTCTTGAATTTTAGGTAGAAAAGATCTACGGTGAGCATAAAAGTGGAGGAAACAAGCTTGAAAGGTAGCTGAATAGATAATAATGTTATTGACCGCTATACTGACATGACTCTGGCTACTGCTCTGCCTTTGTATTTTCTTGACAGTCAGACCAGACTATTAGAGAGCAGTGTAAACTATACTTCTGAAAAGGAATAATCCAACTTAGGAATTCACAGCCTTTGCTAGCCTTAATGCATTTTGTCTTGGTAAGAAGGCTGAAAATATAATGTGGAGATGCGCAGTGTGATAAACCTCTCTATGCTAAATATGTTTTACAAAGCAGCCACACAAAACCAACACTTGAAGCAATCCTTTGAGTAAGCACCATTATTACTGCCAGTTATGCTCAATTTTTTGTATTCAAGCAGCCTAGGGACCTCATGGCCTAAATTGGGGGGTAGGTGTGTGGAAGGGAACAGACAAAAGGAATTATTATTCTTCTTCTATATATGGGGAATTTTGGCAGGTTGAAAGTATGTGACTTGGTGCCAAAACAAAATAAATCCAGATTACCACGTCTTTTCCTCAAATTAAAGTCCACCTTTACTTCTAGTGAGAAAACATCTTTAAATCATATGTCTGATTTTGCATGGTAGCAGCATCAGGCTTTATGGGACAGGCACAGAGTGCTTGAAGTCACAGTACTCTGGCTCTATGGCTGCTTTGAATAGGCATTAATTCTATACAAGTCTTTCTTTAATATAAAATGTGCTTAAGAGCTTGATTAAGACTTTTTCAGTTATGTTTGCTATCAACTTCCCCACTATATCTAGCAAAAATTCATCCTGCCAGCATATTACCCAAATGCTTGCAGAATGAGCAAAAGCTTACTGGACAGCAGATATTTACTGGGCAAACTGTATAGCTCATGAATAGCTTCAGTCTGGAAGAAAGAAGGCTTGTACAAAGTGTGCACAGACTTTGGCCAGATGGGATACACCACTTTTCAGAGAGCATCCTGATTCACCTTCATAGTCCTGTCTCTTAGTTTACTGGCCTGGATTTTCAACCCACTGAGTCAGCAAGACTGCATGCTGAGTGCTTATACAGAGGGGAAAACAATTTTCAGACAAAGGCACACAAGATGACATGGACTGATTTGTGAATGGATTGTTTCATTTAATATTGTGTTTTTGATAAAAAGTACAGCAAAGAGGATATAGAGGACATATGATATTTGGTAGACATTTTTGTATGAAAAAATCACTCTTTGGTTTGCTAAAACCAGAAAACAAAGATAAAAACCAGATATGTTGCTATGTCACTTGTTAATTTAATCTAGGGTCAGAACTGATTGATAAGATGCTCAGCATAGAGGGAGATACTATTTTCTAGAAAAATCAAGGCTGCTACAGAGAGGCAATGACACAGCTTAACAAGCAGTTTTTTCTAGAATTTAGAGAAGATGTAGGACTGTCTGCATTAAAGGTATAAAACTCACCTGGGGCCCTCAGAAGGAAATGTGAAGGAGAGAGTAAATTAGTAAATGGGTAGATGCAGCAAAAAAAAAATTACTACATAGCTATTAAAGGCTACAGTGAAGACTAGGGGCTAAGCACTGCCACCTTTAGCACTGGGCTGGGTGGCTGTAGATCATGGTGAAAATTTAATCTGTCTAGAGACCTCTGTGTAACTCTTAGATGGAGAAACATTGCAGAAGTATTTTTCTCTTAATAAGATTGCATAATGACAATTTGACATACAAGTAACTAAGTTGACTTAGTTGCACCAGAGCCATGGACTTCACATCTGAAGCAATTAAAAGGCAACAAGAAAAAGCTTCAGAACACTATCAGTTTAACTTTTAATTTCAGAAACCTTATGAATTTTTATTTCTTGTGACCAGGCTGTGCATTTCTCACCAGCACTGTCCAATAAGTGGATACTGACACACTGCAGTATTGTTTTTTATTTTGGTTTTTTCCACAGCTTAAAAACCTAGTGAATAAATTTACTGCTTGGGGAAGTTTAAGTAAGTGAATATCATTACCATCAGGTTGCTAAACTGTGATACATGCAAAGGGAGCATGTGAAAAGAATAATCTTAGTGAACTAAGAAAAGATGTGCTTTCTTAAGCAGAAAAATATTTCTCAGTGAAGTACATGCTTCAGGTCACTGCCATTGAATCAGTGATCAGTGAATATAGACTTGATTAGCAACAAATCTTCCACTAGGGTACAGTTGATCAACTTTAGGTGAATTCCCACTTGCAGTAAAAGAAGCCGTAAGTAAGTAAGAAGTGGGGAAAAATTTATTACATATCTGGGTGGGATTGGGTATATCTAGGACTTTCTTGGTGGAAGTGGGAGATTATGGTTCAATTCTCTCAGGCAGAAGAGGAAAATTCAAAGTCAATCTCCCACAGCTTAAGCAAACCATATGATATTCAGGTCAAAAAGAGTCAATTTCTCTTTTATCTTTGCTCTGAATCTTTTGTTACCTTCTAGTTCAAATTGTATCACTTTTAGTGCATTTAGACTAATATATTGCTCATCACAAATCTCTTTTTTTCTTGAAAGTTTGTAGTTTGATGAAGGGCAGGGGATACACATAGTGTTGTGAACAGAAAAAAAAACTGAAAATACACAATATTTCGGGTGAAAATAAGCTATCAACAGTCTCGAGCCACTTTGCAGTTTTAAAGCATTTGAGTTGAAAAGAGGATGAAATCTTGATATTTTATAATTTCTAAAAAAACCTAATGATTTCTATTTTAGTTTGTTCAGAAGCCTCCCACCCCAACAGTTTTGTTTTGTTGGAGTTTTTTCAGCTTAACAAATGCTCTGTAGGTAAACACTCCAGCTGTTCTTTTTTAATACTTTGAGGGGAGGTGAGTTATGTCATCTTGCTCTGCACAGTGCTGTAAGAGATACTTATGATTTATTACAATGAAAAGCTGTGGATGGAGTGGGGGCAAAACAACCCACATTGGAAACAAGTGAATAAAAAATAAATAGAAAGAATAAAAGAGGGGTTTATGCTTTTACTTTTCACCAAAATGCCTTGGGATGTGAAATCGCATACTGCAGCAATCAAATTTCTTGCAAGGATGTGACTCTTCTAAAACACTGAAAATCTCAAGGAGTTTATTTCAAGTGCCAGTGACTGATCTTATTTACATTTTCAAAAACAAGAGTCCCAATTGACTGAAGTATTAAATTGAAATACCCAGAGCAAACACTTCACTAAGGATGCATCCATGTACTCTCTGTACTTCCAAGAACACAGGCTATATTTTTTAAACAAGACAGAAATGGAAATATTTGTTACCAGAGAAAATTCAGGAGGCAAAAGGGAGATAGAGCTACTAAGTTTGTATGTGTATCAAAAGCAAACATTAAAGTAAAAGTTACTCTCAGACTCTGAATCGTCTCTGGAAGAATTCAGACATAAGCAGTCAAAGTGGGTTATATCACCAATTGAATGGAATTCCACATACTGTAAATTTGTTGTTAGAAGTCTAGGCTGGTCAATAGTGAAACATTTGTAGATGAAATGAGCTAGGGAAATGTACATCCTTTGCAACTTGGGGCTGTTAAATAAACATTCTCATGCACTTATCAGCAAACTGTGCTGCTTTTTCTCTTTGAGAAATCACTGTGAATGGACCAACATTTTCTTGAATTGGATAATGAGTATAGAATATTGTCTGACTGCTGCAGAAATGTTTTCTATCTTGTTTGACAGCTATTCTTTATCAGGTACTAAGTATTCAAACTCTCCAGCTGTTTTAACTGAGCATTTAGGACAGGTGGGTTTCCTGATTAAGTAAGATAAATAGTATCATTTGGACCAGCCTGTCACTAGAACTAATGTACATGAATCATTATGTGTTTGAATACACCTGTGTGAAGAAAACCAGCACAAATCTTAGGCACTGTTTAAATTCAATTTTGAAAAGTAAAGCATATAGATGTCATCCAGGCCTTAAACTATCTTAATACAGAAATGGTTCCCTTGTACTGTGGAATGTTTTTTGTTGTTTGATTAACACTTACTGACTGGCTCTGTGTGCCTCTGTTTGTTAGAATAATCACTAAAAAGAGATCACAAACAAACTAAAATTTCATCCAACTAGTGTTTTCACTGTTAGGATTTCAGCTTTTTTCTGAATGACTAATCTTCAGAGGTCTGCTACATGCCAAGTTAATTGCTATATCCTCAACTAATAGTAGTCTGATGACCTATAGCATAGTGGCAAAAGTTTTCAATGTATCCAGTGTTATACTTCAGTGCATTTAATACATTATTGATCTTTTGTTGAGTCATTGTTGTGCCAAAGATTTACAGCAGTAGTAGAAACAGTATACCTTTTCTTTTGGCTTTCCCAAAGTCTTTGTCCCCTTTAAAAACCCAGCTTAGCTAGAGCAGGTTTTCTGAAATAAGTATGCATACTGCTAAGCTAAAAAGGCAAGATTAAAAAAAAAGAAAAAAGACAGAGAACCAAAACACCATAAGGTTTGTATGGAGATATCACAGTCTTGAAGTTATTTTAAATACTGAGGCCTTAAAACACTAAAGATCCTCAAGTATGGTCTAAAAAAAATGTATACATGTGTTTTTATTTGAACACAAGCTGCTGTTGCATCTTTGATTTACCTTTGAAACAGATGTATTTTGAGTTGAAGTTAGACTTCAAAGGAGAAAGTAAACGTTCAATAGAAAATATTTTTCTCATTTAGAGTAGAGGCTGAAAGTGTAAATTTTGCTCTGAAAAGACAAAAATGTATCCTAAATGTTGCATTCAGAAGTTTAAAAATGGTTGAAGAATTTAACTCAGAAAAGTACAGAAAATTATAGCTGAGGACCTGATCAAGTCCACAATATTAAGCTGGAATATGTAATACCTGGCTGTTGTGATAATTACATATCTTCATGCTTGAAATGCTTGAATAACCTGTCTGCAAAGTTTTTCAACCAGTTTGACTTAATTTCCCATGTGCAGAGTGCAGAAATAGTCTGATCCTTCTTCCTTGTTCTTCAGCTCACACACTTAATATCCATGCTAAACTCCCTGATGTTTTTGCCTGCATCTAGACATCTTCCCTGGTACATACATATTTAGGTACCTTGCTGAAACCTTCTCTCTTCAGTTAAGCCCTAGGCTAACCTCCTTCCCCGCAAGTGTGAGACACTTAGTCTTGCCTTTTGGCTTTGCTCAACTGCTCTGTGCTGTAGCTTTGTTAGGGCTCCTTTCTGCTTCCTTTCTCTGTTTGTGCTTTTTACAAGCAGCCCATTTGATTTTCCTTCCTTTATACTTCCTCAGCTTCCCAGCCAGTTTCTTCTATGCACAACCTTGCATTAAGACCTCCTACTTTGCTCTGTTCTGCTAAATGATTTCCCAGTCTTCCACCAGATGGGAGACATACTTCATCCAGAAGTCACTTTTACCAGTAATCCAGTTCATTATTTACAAAAAGGGAAATCTACATTTCTCCTAAATTATGGTTTCCAGGCACACATCCTGTTTCCCATTAATAAGACCAATATCTCGTATGAGCAATGAGCAGGAACAGGGTTATGAACATCAATGTTTTATTCCATTTTAACTCTCAAAAACTGTTAGATATAAGTGTTATGATCTAACTGTATGATCATACATCCTGGAAGACACTGGAATTGTTTCTGCACATGAACAGTCAGCAAGAAGAGATTTACAACCACATCCTGTGGTTCTCAATCCCTTTGGCAGATATACTTTGGAATATATACCTGCTTCTTAATCCCTTTGGCAGATATAGAAATACTATGCCTATGTAATACTCAGAGAAACTGATCTCATGTTATTCAAGGTCAAGCTGGATTATATATTAAGGAAGTGACTGTATGTCTTACGTTTGACTTCACATCTTATTTATAGTGCATTTCTGCCTTTTGTATCTTCACTGTGAAGACAATACTAGTGATAAAGAACTGGCAGGCATCTATGTTTAACCATTCTGTCTTTTAGGGATGCTTTCAAGGCCTGTATATAAATGAGCTTTGAAGTCAATTTCACTACCTTTATTTTAGTATGTATGTAAGAGTGGTTTATATTAAAACAGGAATAGAAAGATTTTACCTTTAGCTATATGCATATATCTATTTCTACATAAAATTGTAGTATATATAGTTTATAAATATAAAAC
>WTXV02021969.1:0-18901 GCA_009823435.2 Nymphicus hollandicus | reverse complement strand
GACGGCACTGAGGCCGGGGCCGGGCTGGGGACCGGCTCTGAAGGCGCCTGGCTGCCAGCCGGCTCAGAGCCCTGGAGATAGTCCCTGAGACTCTGGTCAGCCGCCACACGAGCGTAGACGACGCTGTCGGCGTCTCCGGCCACCCCGATGGGCTCTGGCTTCCCCCAGTAGAAGAGCAGCAGCTGGAACAGGAGCGTGAGGATACAGCCGGCCAGCGCCGAGAGCAGAATCACGTAAATCAGCTGCATCCTCGCCGCACCCCGGGCGCGCTGCCCTCACCGCGCCGCCGCCATACCGGGGGTCGCTCCCGTAGAACACCGTTTAACGGCCGCGGCCGCCCGAGGCCGCCTCATCCGGGTCCCCACACCGCCCTCTCCGTGAGGGCGGGGCGGCTGCGTGGTCAGCCAATGGCGGCGCGGTCGTCCCCTCCGCGCGTCTCCATTGGCGGAGCCGAGAAGATTTTGCCGGGTCCGTCACAGCGCTGGGTGGTGTGGCGTCACAGCGTAGCGGGCGCATGCGTGGGGTGGGGCCTTCTGCGCCTGGGTTGTGGGGAGACAGGAGAGCTGAGGGGCCGGGGACACTGGGGACATAAACGCGTAGGGTGTGTGTATTCGGAGCTCGGGAGCGGGGCTCTGGGGAGGCCGGCACTCCCGAAGAAGTGGCCTCGGTTCGGTTCAGTTCTATTCAGTATTCCGGCAGCAGAAGGCCGGGGTGAGGGGTTACCTGAGAGTAAGTGATGCCTTAGCGGCCGTTGCCCGCTGTGGTGGTTAAGGCATCACCCGCGATGGTGACTGGTTTCACTGGGTACTGCGTTGCTCGAGGAGTGATGAGGGAGGGAGGACACTTAGTCCCTTCGAAAATATTTAGTTAAATAATTAAAACTGTCGAAAAACTGCTCTGGAGAGCGGCAGAGAAACAAAATCTTGGGAGTTCTGTGATATGTTAGAACCTCTTCTCTGTTGGTGAGATGCTGTTAGCAAATTCTGTAAATACTACATAGATATTTTTTTATCAGCCTGATAAAATGTTTTTTATCAGGCTCTGTTATTGCTGATAAGACAGAAATCAGTTTCCACCCTCTTCCAACTCTGTACTAACACTTAAAAGCTATCGGTGAGTAAATGAAGTAAAAAACCCTAACCAAATGCCCGGAGGAAAGGAAGATGAAGAAAAGAAAGCTGAGAGCTATGCAAATCTTGGTATTTCAGCCTGTCCTGTACGCAAGATCACTGTTGTCTTGCGTGTAGGACTGAGCTACTTGACAGTCAAGGTCAGCAGTTTTGTAGGACAGACTGTGGCTTCTTTGAAGTCAGAAAGGTGAGGGGAGGAGGGCATCAGACTACCCAGAACCCTTGCAGGGGAGGCAACATAATCCATGTAGGAAGCAGAGTAAGCAGCAGCTGATCAAACTGAAGACTGGAAGAATGGATATCCATAAGAATTGCTTTAAAAGTAATAAGCTTAGAAAGAAGAAACATGACATGAGGCAGGGCCGCAGTATGCAGGGACAGCGTGTGGAGATGCATCAGAAGGTCACGTTAAACATTTTGAGAGGCTAACCCGCAAGATCCAGTATATGCAAATCTGATTTACAGAAGTGTCATATGAAAACCCCATATTTTTACTGCAAAATGTAAACATATTTCAAAAAAAGCCCTATTATTCTAGTGCAGCACGCTCGTTTAAAGGCCAGATCAAAGCTGTGTGTGCTGTGGGAGAATCTACCATAAGAGCTGCACAGTGTTTTTCCAGGTGCTTCCCTGTGTCAGGGTAGTGTTGTCTTTCAATCTGGAAGTTTTATAATTTCTGAAAGGCAGCCAGAATTAAGACAAAAGTTACTGAAATGATAAAGCTTGGGGTGTACATCTCTTCATTTTTTTAGTTAAATATCTAGCTAAAAGGCAGATAGGTAATGTTATATTTTAATAAAATAAAACCTCAGGCTCGCACAGTTGGTTGGGGTTTTGTTTTGCCAACCTCCAGAACTAAAAAATGCAAACAAGGGGAAGAAAATGTGAAATCTAAATAGTAGGAAAATAAAGGCTCTCTTCTCCCTTCTCCTTCACAAAGCATGTGGGGTGGGAGGATTGAAAAGCTCTTAATGATGCAGTGCTGTGGTTTGAAAGTAGAGATGCAGAGTATGAATTTTTTATAGGTCTTGTGACTGAAAGTTGAAATGCCTGAGTGTTTAACAGAGCATTTCTGTAGAAATACCAGAGAGGTCATTAGCCCAACATTTGAACTGCTCTGTTACGGGCTTTTACCGCGGCTAATACAGGCATATGCAGAAAGAATGGAAGGGGTTTGGATTTGCAACTAAATGGCTTTTCAGATAAGGAGTAATATATTCAGAAAGGCAGTAGCAGCCTTGGGTTTGGGTCAGGAAGAACAGCAGGAGAGAAAAAGGGGGGAAAAGTAATGGTGCAGATGTCTTGAGTGTTTTCTTCTGTTAAACAAGCAGAAGAGGAAAGTTGGCGCATTTTGTGCACCTGATGGCAGCTTAAGGGCCTCTGAAATGTTCAGCTGTGTAATTGCTTTTCTTCTCTCCCAGGAACATTGTCAGCAGGAGCTGTGTTATCTTAAAGACATGTTATGAAGCAAGACTCGGGCATGTTTTAGCATTTTCAATGAGTATGAAAGAACAAAAGGAATAAGCAAAGGCATTAATGTGAATACGCAAAGGAACTGGAGAAAATGTTATATAACAAAATAGGATTGAAATAAAGAGTAAAGAAAATTACTTCAATTTTCCAGGTAGAGGAGAAAAAAAGATTCATTTTAATACCATCTAAAAAAGGCCTTTAAGAGCATATTTTACTTTGGCTTCAATTTAGAAGTTGCTATTTGCATTTTCTGGAAGTCTGGATAAGTAGAAAGGTGTATGCACTTACATGTACCTATATTTGACTTTTTTAAAAGTACTAGGGGAGAGTTTATTAAAAGGGATATTTCACCTATATTTAAACAAGGAAAACACTCCTTATTTTTGCAAATCAATTTAGGACATGATGGCAACAAACCTGTAAGTGCTGAACTTCAGTTCTCAATGTTTTGCAGGAGATTGCAACAGGGATAATGTACAAAGATTGCAAAACACACAGAGCCTGGTAATTCAACAGAGAGCACGTAGCAAAAATTCATAGAAGGAACATGTTTGAGCCTATTCTCCTGTTCTAAAGAGTAGTGAAACCCTGGAAACATTTGTCTGGATTCATCTCATTCACAGAATCACAAACGGTTTGGGTTGGAAAGGAATTAAAGCTTGTCTAGTTCCAGTCCCCTGCCATGGGCAGGACTGCCTCACCCTAGACCATGCCACCCAAGACTCCATCCAACCTGGCCTTGAACACTGCCAGAGATGGAGCATTTACCGCTTCTTTGGGCAACCCATTCCAGTGCTTCACCACCTTCACAGTAAAGAACTTCTTCCTTGTATCTAACCTGAACTTCCCCTGTTTTGGTTTAAACCCATCACCCCTTATGCTACCACTACAGTCCCTGATGAAGAGTCCCTCTCCAGCATCCTTGTAGGCACTCTTCATGTATTGGAAGGCTGCTATGAGGTCTCCAAAATGGCTAATCATGGCTGATCCAAGGATCTTTTGGGTCTAGGAACATTTTTTAGTTAACCCCAGACAGTAGGACCAGTGGAAGAGGCACAGTTTTAAGTTCATATAATCATGGCAACAAGGAAAGAAATATTCATATCACAAGCTTAGAATGGCAATTACAGGTGGTTTTTTTCCAAACTGCAAAGTAGTCTAGGTTATTTCTCAGAGCAGGAAGTGCTGGGTTGTTTTGTAATGAGTGGCTTTAGTAATTTTCTTCGTCACTGGACTGGAGTCGTTGCCTGCTTTTGTAATATCTGTTGGCAAAATTATTTTGTTCTTTCCTGGGCCTCCTGTTGTTTTTATATTACATCTCTTGGAGGCCAAAATTAGATTATCATTCCTATGGTGCTACATGAAATGGAATTTAGAAAGTGATTAAGTAAATTCACGAGGAAGAAAAAGTCCATCAAAGGCTATTAAATACAAAGATTGGTGGAACTTACACTGGTGACAGTATGCTGGGGGTGTCCTTTTGACTGTCCTTAGGCATCTACAATTTCAGACACTGCATGGAGAGCAGCTCGGCTGGTCCAACTCTGCAGATATGTTAACAGATAAAGAAATGCAGTGACCAGGACTGCTTCCAGTTCTAGTTCTGAACTCTGCCAAGCACCATTTCATTATCAGTGATCCTGCATTTTACTGGAGTGAAGCTCTTTAAAAACAAACGTGAGATTTCCCTTGATGCCATCTAAATTCTTTTTTATTTAATTCTGCTTTTGGAGGGGCAGGTTGCACTATGAGTCTGCTCCTAGTGCTGGCAAAGGGCTCACCCCACCTGCAGTTGGTCCTTGGTAAGATTTCTCTTCAATTCATCTGGAGGAGCTCATCTGTCGCGACCCCTCTGAGCCCATTCCTCACACAGAGGCCCATTTCTTGTGGCTCAGTATTCCCAAATCCCTCCAGTAAATTTCACTGTTCCAAGTTAAGTTCCTTCACTCAGAATTGGAGGGAAAACAGTACACTTTGAGTGGCTTAATCATACTTGGGCTGTATTAGTGCTATAGAGAACCACCAGCAGATCATCAGCTGGAATAAATTGCTGGATCCATTGAATTGAATACATCCATTCATCCTACTGAAGAATCTTCCACCCCCCCCACCCCACCCCCACAACTGTTAGTGATTTTTAAGGATGGTGACTGAAAATTTTAGGAAGTTTTATTCCTATCCTAGAAATTAATCACTGCATGAAGTAAGAAAAGGAAGCTAGATCCATGTTTTCAGGATTGGAATGCATATTAAATACTGCCTTTTGGTTGAATCCTACCTGAGATGCCTAAACCTCAATTTTCAGAGCTAATGAGAAACTAGAGAGTTTACTTTGGAATTGTGCAGCAGGGTTAAAAAAACCCACTCCACTGGCTGCCCAAAGATGCAGATGCTCCAAATTGACACTCACTTCTGAAAAAGAAGAGGTTTTTAACTTCTTCTCTCAATTTAGTGATCTAACGTGTCTCACAACAGGGATACTCTCATTGTTTATGAACAGCTTTGCAATCTTATGTGCAGCAAGTAAAGCACTTGAGTTGGTTGGTGTTTATGGCTTAGAGCCCGAAGAGTTTGTATAAGAACATGTTAAAACAAAAAGAGAATGAGGGTTTGCATCCAAGGTTTAGTTTGGCCCAAATACAAATCCAGTATTTTGACTGAAGCTCATCTTTAATTATCATCAAAAGTGTGTTCTGCTTGTTTAATCAAGAGCTTAACATTTTGGATGTAAAGGTGCTTTGGGTGCTTACTTCAAGAGGCTCATGTTTAAGCTTAAAGTGTCCTGCCTCTAAATTAGGGATTCTGTTGCTATCTCACCCAGACCCTGGCTTTTATATCATGAAAGACAATCCTCCCTGGCTTTTATTATATCATGAAAGACGATCCTCCACTACTGAACTTAGTATAGTTCCTCCACTAAGGAACTGTAGCTCTCAGAGAGCTTTTCCAAGATTTAAATTAAAAATAAAATTTAAGAAGAGATTTTAGCTGTAAATATAACAAATTCAGGCTTTTTATATCACCAATATCCAAGGCAACCTGAAGATTTCCCTTATTCCCTGCCTGCTGTTACATCTTAAATGCAGAAACTGTTCTTTAATTCGCAGACGCAAGCGAGGCTTGTCACATGTATTTTGCTTCTTCCCACATTTGCTTCGCTGATTTCTGGTATTAATGTAAATGTGGGCTTGCTTAAGCTTTAGACGGGGATATGTTTGGGATAGTTACCATCACAGTTGTCATTTAGTGTTCACTCAAGTACCTTCTCGTTACATACTCGGAAGCAGATTCACCATCCCTCATAAGAATTGCAGGCAGCCTCCCCGAGGCCTTTTTGCGTGCTCCCAAATAATCTTTTTCAGAGTGGAGTTTGTTTTAGCTCCTTCCCCTAATACATTTCAGGTATAATTACACTATGATCAATATGTTTTAGATGTTTCACAACCCCATATTATTTTTTTTAATACTTGGCTCATTTCCTGTATTAGTCTGAAGCAGCCTATGGCTGATGGAGAGGCTTCAAGAGCCTGCATTAGAAAGCAATTTTGAGTTTGTGGAAGGATTCAATGGCTAAAGAGTTAACACATGCTTCAGGGGTGAACGTAATTTTTCAGATGAGGGTCCCTGTAAGGCTTTGTGCCTTGCTTGCCCTTCATTAAAAGTGTAATTCCCTGCTTCACTCCACATGTAGCTGGTTACTGGACTGGGGTTTCTGTCTCAGGTTCTGGCAGCAGTTGGTTGAGGATTGTCTGTTCTGTCTCTTTAGCCCCCTGATAAGCTCAACCAAATCAGGCCATGGAGGGAGGCTTCTTTCCCTCTGCTGGAGGTTAGCACCCCTGCAGTAAGGTCAGGGCTGAACACATGTCCATGCTGCAGCCATTTCAGTGCAGAGCTGAGACTCTCTATTAGTTTCTATGGCCTTGAAGGGGAGAGCAAAAGGGCTGCATGGGGGGAGTGGGGAAAAAAATGCCTAGCGCTTCAACAGTCCAAGCCTGAGATCCATGTCATGGTCTCAGGAGAGTGCTTACTTGTGCAAATGCTCAGTAATCCAATTTCACCAGCTACAGTGTTGGGATCAGTGACATGCTGTGGCAGTCTTGGGTTTGCTTGCAGCTCCTGTGTATTCTGGACAGAATAAATAAGGGAACGGTAGGGGATTTGAGGGAAGCTGCCCCAATTCTCCAAGCCAAAGGGAGTACATATCTCAGGAAGTGTATCCCAGATGCATGAGAGCTTTTTGGAAAATGAAGATTCTGGGATTTCGTTATTCACCTTTGCCTCTCTGATTGCCTCAGAGTTTCATACGTGGTATAAGGCCACTGAAGGGAGAGAAAGGGAATTACTGGTTAGCTCATCTACTTGCTTTAAGGAGAAGATGTTGTCTGCCTGTGTACTGGGTGGGACTCCTTGGGCTTCAAAATGCTTATAGGCATCTGTGCGGGGCTGTACATAAAAGTTGTCCTTCGAAGCATATGTAAACCTGTATGCAGAGCAGACCGCAAATGCCTGAAGAGACCTTTTCATTTTCCCTCCTGTTTATTCAGCCATTCCTCCTTCCAGCATAACAGTTTGAACTAAATGAAAATAACATGCTCCAGGCAGTCAAAACTAGACCAGGCAACCTGATGTAAATAAACTTCAGGGGGGTGAAATAACTGTTCTAGAGATGAGTCTGACAAGCACTAAGTAAAGAAACACTTTCCTCAGTTCCCAGTGCAAAATTGGAAGCTGGCAATTTCAGCTCCATTTCTTGTATGAAGTCAAGTCCATTTGAGCAGGGAAAAGTAGACTGGCTTTTCATTGTGTGATCTTCAGTAATGGCAGGAAGCTCGGGAAAGGTAGATGGAAACACTTACTAGCATATTCTCATTTCTGTACTTTCCTACTAGCAGGTTTTCAGAACAGTTTTCCCATGCTTGATGCTTCTATATTCAGGGAATAAAAAGGTGCATGCGGACTCCCGTGGCTAAGCTTTACACATCTAGTTTTATTCCCTTCACGACATATTTTTGCACAAACTCAGGTAGCTTTTCTTTAGGAGATGGCCCAAAGACTATGTTCAGTGACAAATAATAATAATCATTGCACACATATCTAGACTATATTTTGCAGTACATACACATATGTATGTGTATGTAATACATATGTGTATGTAATACATATCAATCTGGGCCACATATTTATAATAACACAAGCTACTCTGTTCAGCTGTGTAAGACAAATAGCTATATTACTGAAATCTCTGTAAATACCATTAGTAACACGTTTCAGCTGAGAAAGCATAACATTGCAATTCCTGTCTTTCTCCTGTTAGAGTTTATTTAATAGTCTGGTTTCATGCTATGCTGTCTGTGCTACTTCTGTTCAGAGTCTGTTCAGAGCAAGGCAAACACCAGACAGATTTAAATTCACCCAGAAACACGACCTCATGTTTCACAGTCAGAAAGTGACATTTGAAAGGACAGAAGCAACTTACAGTTTCACAATCGTTTTACGAGTTGGAAAACTGTATTCTCTCTGTAGTAACAGAGATGTGGCCTTATCCTTTAGCAGTGAGTCTGGGCCATAACTTTTCACACTTTCTTTCTGCTTTGTTTGTGCATAAAACACTGGAGGGGAATGGGCTAAGTGAACTGCCTACACAAGGGAACTATAAAAAATAATTAGGAAAAATGTTATATTTTTAAATATAAAAATATTAGTTGTAATTTTTGGATTATCAGCAAAAATTAATACAAACCTCTGGTAGAAGGCAGTGATTTAAAGCAGCGTTCTTCATGTCTACTTCCAAACAACTGACAGGGAGGAAAATTGAAATCCCCCTTAACTGGACAATTAATTTCCCCATGTTTGGACAAACTAATCTTGTAGCTCATAAAGCCAGAAGCAAAACTCATGGTTGTTGATACAGATTTGGTTCTATTCAATTTCCATTCTTTTTTTCCCAGGTGCTCAGCGGTGCTGAGGATACTGAACTGACTGAGAAGGTGAAATTCTAGTCTGCAGGCTAGAAAGAAGCGAGGAATTTGTCTGTTGTCCTCAGTATTGCAGTAGATCAGGAATTCCTCCCACTGCCAGCCTATAACGTTTCAGTTATTCCAATCATTTTCAGAGCGTGTCTCTAAAACCGCAGCCTCCTGAACTGCAGCCCGTACACTTCTATAAGAATTTACTTATTGAGCTCTCCATCTAACAAATAGAATCATAGACTCATAGAATAGTTCGGGTTGGAAAGGACCATAAGATCATCCAGTTCCAAACCCCTTGCCATGGCCAGGGACACCTCACACTAAACTATGTCACCCAAGGCTCTGTCCAGCCTGGTCTTGAGCACTGCCAGGGATGGAGCATTCACAACTTCCTTGGGCAACGCATTCCAATGTTTCACCACCCTTACAGTAAAGAACTTTCTCCTTATATCCAATCTAAACTTCCCCTGTTTAAGTTTTAACCTGTTACCCCTTGTCCTATCACTATAGTCCCTAATGAAATGGAAAAACTGAAGTAAATATTTTCAGTATGAAATGTAAAACTTCTCTGCCATAAGCCCTAAAGAAGCTTGGCTTCCTGAATAATTCCTGCTAAAATTTGTCATCCGTGCAAGGTTATTTAATCCAAATCAATATTGAATAAAATAAAGCCAGGAAGATAAAAACTGTCATATAAAAAGTGAAACTGAAGTTCTATGAGGGCCGTGTTTCCCAATACCGGTATTTTCATTGGAATGGGTGAAGTTTAGAATATGATAATGAAAACTCGGAAGGTTGTGGTTTTTTGCCAAGATTTTGACTTAACCACTTTTGATCAGAGTTCTCAAAAGCATTTTAAGAAAGTAGCCCATGTAACTACATGAGCACCAGCAATACATGTTCTGCCCTCAGTACTGTGACCTAATCAACTAGGCTTAAAGACAAATAAAACCTTTAACGCAGTCAGTACAGGTTTTGTTTGAATGCCATGTGTTGAAACTACTCGGATTTAACTGAGGGAGCTCCAGATGCATGCAGTGCCAGCCACAGGAGTGGTAGCCCTTACTTTTCTAATAGTATTGCTGAGTTTGTCACCCCAATTATAATGATCCTAAGCACTTCTGCTTTAGGAAAGGCAGAATGTGCTTAACAGGGAGTACCCGCAAGGGTAGAAACTGTTCATGGAGTACTAAAAGTGCACATCTACAAATTGTTAAGAGTTGAAAAACTAAGCAAGCCTCCTCTCAGCTGTTGTTTAGTTCCACAACCTGTATGCTCCTACATACCATCTCCTGCAAGTGGGAGTATTGTCAGCATCTACTAGTCTGAGAGAGAAACGTTACCTACATGGAATATAATCAATGCACATCACGTACAATGGCTATAATAAAGGTCTCCGTAGCAACATTAAGAACAGTTATTTTTAAATGTTCTACATTATTCTCACGTTCATGTTTTTTTAAGTGCAACTATTAACTGTTTCCACTGCAGATGCTTCGTCCAACAAAACTCCTTTGTCAAGGCTTGAAAAGGTGATCCCTGCCTTGTCTTCCTGCAGATCACTGAAGGCTTGCTTTCCTTTGCGGTCAGTAAATACCTGATAAATATTGCATAATTCTTTATCAACAGGCAGCTGGTCTGGAAAATAAACCTGTAGGAGCCCCCTCTCCTCCTGTGAAGAGAAGGAAGAGGTATGGGAGTAGAAAGGATCTAATGAGAACATTGTGCATGAAGGTGCCCCAAACTGGTAGCACAGAAGCAGTGGGAAGAGGCTGGGGATGCACATCATGCTTGGGAGTGGGGATGCGGGAGGCAGAGTTAGCAGGTAAGATGGTGAGGAGGAAGGTGAAGCTGGAAGGCATCACCCTGAGCCCCCATGAACACTGCCACAGGCACTGCAGCGGAGGAGCCGCTGCAGGAGGAGGGCTTGGTTAAAAGAGGAAGAACAGAAAATGGTCGTGTTTATCTCATGGATCAAAAATGTTGCTTCTGGAGGAGGAGCAGGAAGGACGATAATGTTTTTCTGAGAAATGAAGGAACATGTGTTTCTTTCTTGCCTACCCCACCATCAGACCGGTTTCTGCTGAGCTTCATCCACTGCTGATGCCAGCATAAAGACTGAGTTAAGGCTGGTGTGGGTTCACAAACCTCCTTGTACCCAGCATTTTTCTTCATTATCTCAGAGTAATCCTATTGCTTTCCCCTGGGTTCTCACCCCTAGAGCGGGGCAGGAGGGAAATGCAGATCTCAGGCAGGTGAGACAAGTAGAAAGCAGGCTAAGCTCAGCCTAGTGCTTAGTGTGGTAGTGGGGTTTGATTCCTGGAAAGAACAGAAAGCTCTTCTTTTCACTGTTAATTTCTTAAGAGACAACCAGCAAGGGCCAATAATAGGAATAATTTATACACTGCCATACACAGGAGTGGTACAGGAGAAATACAGGGATGGATATACTGCAAGTCTTGGATTTCATTAATAATATATAAATGCACATACTAAGTAACAAACCAACCCTCACAGGTTTGTTAATAGACTTCTGAGGTGCTAACCTTTGTTTCATTAGCTTAAATTCTTAAAGCATAGTCTGGCAATACTGTGTACCATGCAGAAATGATCTGTTTTTGGAGCATGAGCCAGGGAGCATGAGAGTGTACTCATCTGTTATCCACTCTATTAATATACACACGCCTCTGCTCCATCTCTGGAGCAGTTTAGGCACAAAGGATGTCAAAGGCAGGGGAAGGGAATCGCAGGTAAATGGATACATTACATGGTAAGAAGGATGTGAGGACAAAAATGAGTGGGGTTTTGACAACAGGCCTTGTTAAGAACAGGCATGAATAAGGCGAAAGTGGTGAGCTCTGTCTCATGCTAAATCTCTTCAAGGGAGGGCAAAGGTCTTTAACAGAGAGACACAAAGAGATGCATTTGTAGAACAGAATTGCATGGGGTGTGTAGTGTGTTTGGGGGTTACTCTCTTTCCCTTCTATTAGGAAGGGAGCACAGATTTCTTCAGCTAATTGCAGCTCTGTAATTGCTGTAATTAAGGATGTAAGGAGGGTGATTGTCTGTGAAGTTCTTCTTCCAGACTATATCCCCCTTTCACTTAAGTCCTGTGCTGTTTTACTGGGAAAGCCTGGGAGAGAGACTGCCTATGGCAATTTGGCCAAGCTGCCCATATCTCTAGGAATAGGGCAACCATAAGCATCTATGTGAATGCTTAATGTAATCAGTACAGCTACTAGCAAAGCAGCAGGGGGAAGAAGAAAGGATCTAGAGATTAAGTACTAACAGCAAGGTCTGTTCAGGATCCGTGCCAAAGAGTAGCTGGACAGGGTGCTAGCTGAAGCCTGTTACACCACTGTGGTTCATAACCAAGGTAATTGTCTGCGTTTGATTTTGCACAGGAGATTTGTGGGCATTAATACTTCCTCCGCACCAGTTGCTCAGCATATCTGATGCTGTAACGTGAGCCTGCCTGCTTTCTCGTTGGTTAAAAGGGCACGGTCAAGGACATTTTCAAAGTATATGCCAAGTTATTTGTGAAACCCTCTCAGAACAGTGAAAATACTGCTTTTCCACAAGGCCAAGTTCTTTTCTTCACACAGTTAATCTCATCAGTGTGGCTTTTCCCACAGTAGCTTTCTCTTTAGCATCCTTTATTGGAATGATGCATTTACCGGGGAGACTGTTCACTTGACACGAGACAGGTGCCATTAAAAGCAAGCACAAGGTTCAAAATTAGGTGAAGGAGGAGGTCACAGATGCAATGAAGATTTAAGAACAAGATATTGCTGCACCACTGATTTTTCCCTTCTTACTTCTAACTTTTAGTAGTGTTAGCAATAGTATCATGGTCTGTGGTTGGCTTGCATTTTGCATTCATTTTGTTGTTGGTTTGCTTTTTTGGCACCAGTGTTATGTACAGAAATAGACTTCAGTCAGAATTCAGCAGCAAAGCCCTGTTTTCCCTCCCTACTCATCATTCTGGCTCAACATTTTGCTCCTGTGTTATTCTGTGTCTGGGCTCAGCTTTGTCCAGCTTCCAGGGTGGTTTTGCTTTAAATCTGCCCCATCTTGATGTTCAAGGAGGGTATTGGAACAATTTGGATACCAGACATGGAGAGGGCAGCCTTGTAAGACAGCAATGCCAGGATTCCTGCCCTAACTCTCAACACAGACATTAGCTGAGTAGCTCCATATCTTCAGAAGGTGTGTTGTCATCCAAAGCCTATGAGAAGATGGGACTTAGCTCTTCAAGCCTTAAAGTCACACTTGTAAGATCAGGATAAATGTACTTACTAAAATTGCAAGCTGTTTAGATAACTTGGACATGTAGGCACATCTTGGGCAGCTGGAATTAATATCCTTAATGTTCATCCACACCAGTGAGCTGAATATAGCTCTTGTTGGAGGCCATGGCTGCAGGAAACTGCATTCTGCTCTATCAAAGGACCAGAGGGCAAGTGAGAGGGAGCTGCGGTTGCTCATGGTGCATTTTCTTTCCCTGTGGCTTGGTGACTCATCTTTCACACTTCCTTATTATCCCACTTAGCAACAACACAAAGAACCCTTTTCTAATAGAGAAGCATTTAGAAGAACTGGGGTTTGGTAAACAATGTAGAAACAACTCTTGGTAGCCATTAAGAGTTTAGGTTCACAGCTTTTCTGAGGAAGGCTTATCTTCGTGCAAACACATCTCCTTCCCATAGACCACTGCTTACACATGGGACCCAACTGTTAGTACTTTCAGCAATACCACAGATGTACTTAGTGCTTCTCTAGTCCAGCATTCGTGTTGGATGGTGATAATTTGCAATATCTGATCCTTAGCATCTAAAGATTTCATGGTGAAGAAATCTCATGCATTTCTTTTTCCTTGCTGTTTTTCTGGGAACAAAACTTCCAGTGACTTTTCTGCTATTGCTTTGGTTCATTCTGCTTTAGCTGGAGCCTGTTTGTGGTCAGCTCATCTAAGGAAATTAAGCCCTGTATTGGTCTGGCAGACAGTGTGTATGTTCTTGTGTACTACAACGAAGTAACAGGTGGATAACTTGAAAAATGTGGCCTGTTATTTGTAAATGCAATAGAGATGCCAAGAAGTAACTTCCTAGATTCTGCCGGACACATAGATCCAAACAGGCTATTGCTAAATAGGGACTGGAGACTAACACAGCTGAGTGGATAAAAAAGCACACAGAGGATGGTTATAATCAGAGAAAATGCATTTCCTTGTAGTAAGAAAGGAGGGAACCTACTGGGGTTTGTGATTTTCTGTTTTAAGGGGTTTTGTTGGGTTGGTTGCTTTGGTTTCTTAAACTAAGCGTGGAATGTATTAATCTATGACATTATTTAAGTGCTTTAGGAGATAACCACATGGAGACTCATAGCTGCATCCCTCAGGTTTCCTGTGGCATTAAAAGCCTTACTGACTAACCAGCACAATAAAAATACATTATCCTTTGTACAGCTGCTTCTGGAGATAGTCCTGGCTTGAAGAGACAAAATACAGTCTAAGGCTTCATCCTCACAGGTCTTCTGGGTCATGGGCCTCTAAAACTTGGTTCTTTCTGAATAGCAAAGGATGCAAAGCCAGCCCATACTTTCTCTGAAACAGCTCAGCATCTGCACATCGGCATGTAAAACAGAACAGCAAAGAACACGAGACCATTAGATCTTGCCAAGGTTTGTCCAGTCAGGCTTCCTGTAATGTGATACTAAATCTAGCAACAGAGGAATACTGGAAAACCTAAGTGCAATTCCTTCACAGGCAATAATATGCCATTATAGCTTGTCTAAATGGTTGGTTCCAGTACTGTTTATTGATGTTAACAGTAAAGCTTTGTAGTTGTGTAGGCAAACTCAAGCAATTGTTACAATGAAGAGTTTTCAGCTTCTTCCTTTTTTTGCCCCCAGATTAAGCCCCTATTGAGCTAGAATCAACACAAAGAGACATGACTACATGCATAAATATATGCAGTACTGGGTGACTTATTGTCATCTATGGCTAATAATGCAACTGCCACCTTCACCGGGGAGCACAACCCTCATTTCTTAATTTTTGAGGAGCACAAGTACCTTTACCACCCTGCAGTTAAGTTCTCTCACCTGTAGGTAAGTAGATAAGTAAAGCTGCAATGAACTCTTTTCTATGAGAGGTCCTAAGAGGACAGCTGAGAGAAAAGATAGCAAGCATTACACTTGTCTGCATTCAAAGAGCCTTAGAGAGGTCCATTTTAAACCAGCATTGAATCCAGTTGTTGGATCCACTCCCCTTGGGGGATCCACTTGTTGTGATGCCATCATCACCAAGCAAACAACGTACTTCCAGGTTGTCTCAGTAGCTGAGCCTTATCTGGACCAATGCACTATGTTTTTTAGCATAAGGTAATTTTGTCCTTTATCAGTCCCTCTGTATTTCTCATATGTCTTCACTGGAAGCTGGATTGGTACATATTACCTCTTCTGCAGATGGGTCACCTAAGAACCATATCCCTACCAGGGATTTGAAAGATTATTAATAATAATGATATGATGATGATGATGATAATAATAATAGCAACAACAACAGCAATCCAACCATCCCTTTTAAGGTTTCCTTTTCATTTCTTAGTGAACTGTCAAACCTCTAAATCTCAAACCTCTGAAAAAGCAAATCTCAGTATTTGCTCTGCATTCAGCCAAGTTTAATCCTATTACTTTCCATTAACCCCTTCTAGACTTACACTGCCTCATAAAGACTCTGCTAGTGACCAGTATTCTCACTTACTCCCTTCTTCTCCTTTCAACTAACCTGCTCTGTCACCCAGCCCAATAGCAATGACACAAAGCTTTCCATTTTTAACTCCTCCCTTGAAGAGTAATGTTTTTCTCCAATGTTATCCTGACATGTGGTAGTAGTAATCTGTTCGCTCTCCCCTGACTCATAGAACTTTGACATTCTGCCATGACAGAGAGATAAAAAGATAGTATCTCTGAGCTACTATGGAGACAGATATACTACCTCTTCTGTTTCCTTAGCAGGAATCAAACTTCTAGATAATGATGAACTTTTTGGTCTGTTCAGCACATTAGCAGAGAGGTGGTGATTTTACTGTTGCAGTATTGATAAGCCTTTGGATATCTTTTGGGAAGTCATCCCAAAATTTTCTGAAAGGTGCAGAATCTGGGTTTTTCCGAAGATACCCATCTCTCTTACAAATTACCATGCATGATCTACCATATGATTGGAAGTACCAGCTGAGTGTAAATAGTTGTATGTGTTTGGTGTTTTACTGATAAATAATAGAAGCTTGCTGCCATCTGTGTGTTATTTGTAGCCTTAGCATCTCTCAATCCCCAAAGAGGACTAAGCATTACCAAGTAAGTAAAAAAGCATTACAAGAGATGGAAGGAGAGAAATGAGAACCATTCTGACGATCACAAAACAAAAAGGGACATGCCAGAAGTGTCAGTCATCATAATGTCCCTCAGCAACCATTCTAAACAGACGAGAAGGGTGTTTTATCAGGCGGTATCTCAGATAAAGCATCAGCAGGATCTTAAAGGCTGGCTTATGTGCCTCTGCTTTTTAGATTCGGTACATATGTTTTTAGACTCTGTACATTTTATCATTCCTTGAAACATCCATATAGTAAATGTAAACAATGAGTAATGAGCAGGGAGTTTACACCAGCACTTCCCATAGCTGTGAATGAAAGGTTTGGATTGCTGGGCAAAATTTGTTGCTCAAGCACCTAAATATAGCACCCTAGCTCAAGCACAAATCAAGTACACCAGTGCCATAAACCAAGCAAGAGCATTACCGAAGCCCAGAGCTCAAAACTAAGTGAGCCCCTGCAGTGTAATGAATGAGTTACCGAGCATCAGTGGAGCCAGATGCTCTTGACCTCCGAGATTTTTGAGGAAAATGGTGTTCATTTAAATGTCAGCAAAGAAAAGAAGATTTAAGATAATGCATTTTTGCCTTGTGTTTGTGAGGGTCTGGAGGCATGCATGCGGTTGACCCCCCAGCCTCAGCGAACACACAGTTAACTCTCCAACCAACAGTAACTTGATTATCTCTCCCAACCCTGAGCTGAACCACAGCAGTCACTTCAGATTAGAATTGAGCGAGAGGCATGAGGCTCTCAGAGAGCGAGTAAATTTAACTTCTTAAATTGCAAGTGAGATCAAGTGAGAAACAATATTTTACCAAGGATTTACTCCACGGAGTCGCAGCGTCAGCACTTTACTAAAAGAAAGCCTATTGTCTCTGAGGGAGAGCTGAGCATTTCTTAGTGCACATTTAGCCAGTATAAAGTGCCCAGCGCCACGCGCTGCCCTGGTCAGTGGTTTTCTAACACACCAAAAAGGAGAAGCAAGGTCTTCTCCAAGTTCCTCGAGTCATACAAACTGACTTAGTCACTGATCGGTGGCCTGGTGTGTATTCCCCAGCAGGAGCTAAGTCACTCTGCATCCCTGGATCAGCAAGAAGTGGCAATTGCGTGGCTGCGATCCAAGACAGTATCTGCTTGTTCAAGGTCAGGGAGCTATTTGGACACTTGAAGTACACTTTGCTGTCTTAGGCACATTGTGGGTTGAAGCACCATGATAACGTGGTAAGAAAAGAAAAACTCATGATGTAGAAAAAGCACTCATGATATAGGATTGCCAAATTGGGCTTAGACTACTTAGGTCTACCGGCCATTTCTAAAGCTCTGAAGATAATCCTGTGAAAGCTTTAACCAGTGTCTGCATTAAGAAACTCTGTATTTCATACACATTTCCCTTAAAAAAGCAGCTCCCTCACCCATCATGTAGGAGCCATTACATCTGTAGGCCTCTGGGCAGTGCAGCTTTCCCCTTTGTTCAGACAGCGTTGCTAGAAGACATGTAAGAAGCCAAGCAGACAAATAGAAACCATCTGAGAACCACAGAGACCTTTCAGAAAACTGATAAAACAAACTGCCAATCTGCACAGGGAACCCAAATTCATCTGTAAGACCTTTAACTCACCTCAAAACACCTTGCTGAGTGAATTAATCTTCTTCCAAAGGCCAAGCCCAGTGGGAGAGAACATACTTGATTGTGTGGGTCAAAGCAAAACTATAGCTCCAGGACTAGGGCTGTTGCACTAGCCCTCGAAAAGATGGTCTGGGTGGATATGGTGTTTTTCTTCACTGCCTGGACAGCGGTACTTATAAAACCCATATACATTATTTGCATACAGAACACTTTTAGGATACATGTAAATAGTGGGATATCCAATCCACACATTTACAACCCAAAATTGCTGTAGCTGTCTCGGTTTGCGGCCACTGGATGTCACTACTGATCCATTTCAGAGGATTTTTATGAGAGCAAAACAAAACCCCTCCTTAATGTGGAGAAAATGAAATATTATTTTACTTATTATTATGATTTGTGAGAACTTGTCAGCTCGTTCTCCTCCATCAGCATAGCACGGCTGTCACCTTGTCTGTGGCTGCGAAGAAGCACACGCACAGGCTGTATTCTTTCATTGCCCCACAACTTCTGCTTGTCAGGAATGAGACCTTGGGATCCAGGGGAAGAAACTGCAGCTTTTAGAGTGTTGACAACGTGTCAAGGCCACTGTGGAGGAGGAACATGTCCATGCAGCCTGGGGTTATGAGCTGGGGGACCCTGCTCCACGCTCTTCCTGGGGCTGGTGCTAAGTGCCAGCTCATCACCCTCTTTCCCTGCCTCCTCTGCGGGAACAGTGCAGATCTGCTGCTTTTCTTGGGGATAAAAGACTGATCCTGTGTATTATAAATATTAAAAAGCAGTAGAGAAAAAGCAGGTCACTAAGGATGAGTCCTCTTTAGATCCTTCCCACTGTGCTGGACACTTGCACAGACATATAGACATCAGATGAGAGGTGGGTCTGCTTCTGAAGCCTTGCAGTGAAGCCTTGCAATGAAAGAAATAAATAGAAGAGATGAGAGGACAAATTTGTTTCTGTGATATCTTTGCTCTGCTCTGCTAACATCCCTACAGTCAAGAGGGGAATTAGTCTGATAAGAAGAGATGAAATAGGACAATGGGGAGGGAAGAGAGATGACATCAAGATTTGAATGAAAGACTGGAGTTTTGTGGGGAAAAAAGGCAAGTTAAGGAGATTTTGGAACAATCATGTAGAAAACATCATGAAAGCAGGAATCAGCCGAGTTTCCCTGGGGCCTCAGGGCAGACCATATACATTTACATCCAGTGCAGAGCTCTAGAAGGTCAGACACCACTCACTAGTCTGAACAGTGTACATTCTGCCAGTCTGTCCTGCAGTGCCTGAGTCCCACCTAATGCCAAGGTTGCTCAGCACTTCCCAGGAGA
>WTXV02021967.1:0-33891 GCA_009823435.2 Nymphicus hollandicus | reverse complement strand
AATCTGTAGAACAGCATGGTTCAGAAACTAAAATCTGCAGATAGATTTCAGTTGGTAACTGCTACAGCTAACACTCAGGTAAAACATATATTCAGACTTCACCCACCATTTTCAGGTTTCTTGAAAAGACATTTTTACATGTTGTAAGAGGGTTTGTTTCTGTGATTTTGAATTGTTAGGATGTTGTTCACTGTGTATTTATAACATAGCTAGGGTGCTGGCCTTCAACTAAATACATTTTTAATCCATAGGTCAGATGTATCAGCAGTACCAACAGCCCAGTTACCCTGCTCAGCAGCCGCAGGCTCAGCCTCAGCAGCAGTACGGTATGCAGTACCCAGGTAAGCAGCTCACTCAGTTCCTGAGCCTGTGGGGCAGATCAGGGCGTTGAGCAGCCACAGTACCCATGGTTCTGATGGCAACTGGCAAAATTCAAAAATCACTAGAAGAGAACACTGTAGCTCTCTGTATTTTTAATACACAGTTGGAGTTGTGGTGTCTTGATCCTACTTGGTTGTGACCAAAAGCGGACTTCATTATTAATCAGCAGAATGTGTTGTTAGAAAGGTAGGCAAAATTAATTGCCTGAAGTATGAGACATTGTCAGGATTAACTTCTGCAGTCTTGGGATTCTGGCAAGTGACTAAAAGATCCCAGTTTAGCTATCTTAGATACCCTAGGTATATAAAGATGGCCCTTAATTCTTGCATCTAGAATGATCTTCATGTACAAAATTTAGTGGGGTGAACACTGATTATAGCTGTTATAAGTACTTAGCTATTATGAGTACTGTAAATTTCAGAGAAACTTTCAAGTGATAGGCTTTTTAGTTGTTGATTTTGCTGATGCCTCTGGTAAAGGTGCCAGTAGACTTTTAGCAGCAGTACTAAAAACTTTTAGTTAAACTGGTGGTTTATGTACAGTCAAATATGAAATTTTTGAATTTATTTATGAAGAAATTTCATTTCTTCATAAAGAAATATATTCATTTATTTTGGATAGAAGAACCCTAGAAAACTTGGAACTGAAGGTTTGGGCCCCTGCCCTTGTTCCTGTGCACTGTGTGAGAGCTGGTTGATTTGGGTCTCTAAATGGTACCTTGTTCCCTGCAGATTTCTCGCCCCCCGCCTCCCATTTATAATTAGAAGACAGTGACAGACTTTGTGATGTGTAATTAAGGAGTAACAAGCCTGTTGGAAATAGAAGGGTCTGTCTGATGTTCTTTAGTCTTAAAAACCGAGGGGGTAGAGTTTGCATCTGGTTTCTAGTCATATCCTACCATCACATAATCTGTTATTTTACTGGAGAAGTTCCTGTGAAAGCTGTAGTGCAGGGTGAGGTTCTGCATTCTAATCTACGTCATCTTCGCCTAAGAATGAAACACCACTACAACTGATCTGGGTGCCTCTGCTTCTCATAACTTAGTTCACAATTAACCTGATCTTTCAGACACAGTCTTTTCCCTTTGGAGGACCTAGTGACAGCAGCCTTTGAAGATCTTGCCTCATAGGGTTTCTTGTTTCTTGTTTGTTTTGCTGTTGTGTTCCCATGAGTGTTGTCTCCTTTGAAACCCCTGTCTGTCCCCCGAGAACAGGATCTATTCCCACTCTTGTACATCTACCAGGCAACAATGTGGCAATGTACTCATGGTAGTAAAACCAGACTCTTCAGAGGTTTGTCTCATAAGTAAATGTTGATCTGGGTTTCAAGGTGATTTTATGTACTCCAGTGCATTGTTCAATCCTTACTCTTTCCATTTAGGGCTGTGCACTCTTAATAATTCGTGTGTCTGGTGTTTAATGCTGACAGGATTCCAGTCACTGGAGAGGTTTCATTGCAAGTAGCTGCAGGTGTGTTTCATGGCGGAGAAAAGTAGCTGTTTCTTCGTAAAAGGAGCTGTGTCATTTTGAAGCTTTCAATAAGGGAAATTCCTCTGGGAAGCTGCTTTTATACATGTCCATCAAGTCCCAAACTTGATTTTTATGTTTAAATGGAAGTTCTGTGCTGAAGTATTCTGTTCTGCACAGCTTTCTCATATTGAGCTCTAAAGAACTGAAAACACCTATGATTTGATCAAAGGTATGACTTAAATTTACATCCTGAGAATATTTTCATGACAGAGTAGTTTTGAGTTTTTATTTGGGGAAAGGTTGCATTTTGCTTCATTTGCTAATGATGACCTAGTGACATGATGGTAAAATACTGTTTGTTGGGTTTTTAATTTCTTGTCAGTCATGAGAAAACGGTTTTGTAGTGACTGTTTTCAGTGTTGCTGTGCTGCCAGGGTAGGGTCCCAGCAACCAGGCAGTGTGCTTATGTGCAACGCAGGAACAATTGCAGTTGCTTCTTGCGTTGCCTTCCCTGTGCTTCCTGCGTTGTTGTTTGTCACTGTAAACAAGTGGAAAACAAAAGCTCTTTCTGCGAGTGCCGCGGTTCCCTGCGCTCTCACCACTTTGCTCTTCGCCTTTCCAGCAGGCTACAGCCAGCCGCAGCCCCCCTCGCAGCAAGCCCAGCAGTTCCCGGCCTACACCCAGCCCGCGGCCCCGGCCCCGGCTCCGGCCCCGGCCACCGCCGCCTTCCCGGGCCCGGCACAGCAGGTGCCGTCGGCGGCGCCGGCGGCGCAGTTCGCGGGGGGCGGTTACCCGCCGCAGGCCTACAGCTCAGCGCCGCCCGCACAGCCCAGCCCTTACGGCGGCGGGGGCGGTGGCCCCGGCTCCCAGGCGGCGGCCGGCACCTACCAGCCGCGGCCCGGCTTCAGCCCCTCGCCCAGCGGGCCCAACCCCTATGCTCGCAGCCGGCCGCCCTTTGGCCCTCAGGGCTATGCCCAGCCCGGACCTGGCTACCGGTAAGGAGGTGCTGGCCTGGGCACCTGCGACTCCATCCCGAGGGACTCCAGGCATTTTAACTGAGGTTCCAAAACTGTAACGAGGCAAAAGTGTAGCTGTTAATTCAGTTCTGCTGGGGAGGGGAATGACCGAACCAATCTTTCCTGCTTCAGATTGTACCTGCTTCCTCGTTTAATTTGGGGCTGGGTGGTTTTGGGGAAACACTTCCTAAGTGTCTGTAAAGTGACTGACATTCTAGCTTGCCTTTTGTGAAGGACAGGAACGGTAGCCCACTTACCAGGCTTGGTTTTACTAATACGATGATGTACTAAATTAGATTGATTCTGGAGGTAAAACTAGATGTATTATAAATTGTAATGCTGACATGGAAAACTAATAAAACCCCTGAATCTATTAAATGCCTGGTCTTGATTTGAGAACTGAGAATGCTAAACACAGTGACTGGGTGCATGGTGGGTCTGCAGCCCCTAGCATGAAGATCAGCGGTTCTCAGGCTGGTAGGAGAAGAGACAAGTTTGAGGTGTGTAAATGGAGAAGGGTTGTCCATAGAGCCTGCTCTTGCAGAGGTTTTGCTCTGTCTGCTGTTACTAACTGCCACGTAGCTCTTGTACCAAATGAGTAGGAACCAATACAGATCTTGGAGCCCTTATCAATTTTGCTTTTAACAGGAGCAGGGGGAGAACTGCTTTACTGCTTGAAAATTTAGGCCAAATACATATTTTTGAAATAGAACTCTTAAAAAGGAGCAACTTTCCACAGGTTCTTTGCCACCCAGAAAAATTTGAGAATGCGATTCTAGTGACTTGATTCTGAGCCAAGAAAAAGCAGATCAAGAGCTGTAGCAAGTTCATGGCACATGTGACAGCAGAGGGCAAAGCATTCTCCCAGCTAATATTTTCCATCTTGCGGATTCTAGGAATACATAAAACTAAGCAGGGAATCTAAAAACCAAAACTGGAGTAAGCTGCTTGAACTCTCATAAAGACAACTTAGGAATTAAGGAGTGAATATATTCCTCCCTTCAGGACCTTGCTGTTCCCCTGTAAGCTGCACCTCCTGTTTGTGCTCTCCTTAGCCCTAATGCCTCAGGGGCTGGTCACACCAGTCCAGAACAAGCTGCTTGCTGAAGTAGCAGCATTTGCCACAGGAGCTAGTATTTCTTTTCATGGAAAACACTGAAAAAAACCCACTTGATTAAAAACCACTTTATTAGGAGTACAGTGTACCTGCAGTGTACTTTCTATATGCATTTTCTAGAAATTATTATTTCTACTATATCTGGCTGTTCCTGTTCATATTTTTTCAATACATTAGTAATGTAGTGAATAACACCTTTAAAAAAACCTACATCTCTTTATTTAGTTCATAAATGGTCAAGCAGTACAAGTAGCTTTGGGAAAGGTTTTAATTAACTGTAAGGCAGTTTTAAAGTTCAGTTATCACTATTTCCCCTTTGTCCCCAATGAACACTTTCTTGTTTTAAATAAACCCAATTATGCTGTAACAACAATAGCTTATTATTTTTCTGTTTAATTTCTCTTTCCAAGCCCCCTGTATGTACACTTAGCTTTTGAGCCAGGAAGTCTCAGCCTCTGAAAATTACATTCCTATGAAAAGCCGGAGCCTTGGGGGGCAGTTCCATGTTTGTCACTCTCTGCCCATAGGCACCTGCCTGCTTTCAGGTAACTCAACCACCCACTGCAGTCCAGCTGTGCAGCAAGGGGCTGAACAGCATGTTCAGCACCGCTGCTGGAGCTGGAGCCTTTGGAAAACCCACTAACCTGATGATGCAAAGCTGCATGTAGAGCAACCTCCCTCTGCGTGCTGGCAGGAGTATAAACTGTTTGTACAGGTAAGGAGACAGTGATTCAAGTTTACTGGGTGCAGGATATTAACAATTGTAGAGTCTTCTCTGTTTATGACAGATCTATTCAGACAGGGAGCTTATGGCACTTGTGGTGTTAGAAGACCAGTGAATACTTAAGAACTAAAGCACATTGCATTCCATGACCAACTCTGCCATAATTGTGCCTTAAACATTTATTACAACATCGTGATAAATAATATACACACCATATCTATTAAAATACCATATAAACCATACCTCAGGAATAGGGAGCCAGCTTCCCTACACAGTATCCTACACCATGGCCCTAGCCTGGTTGGAATTTATTTTTTAAATCTAAAAACAGGTCTGTAAAACTGGATAACTACATACAGTAAGCAGCCTACGCTAGTACACAATTAATGGAGTATTGGCATTAGACTTGTATAAACCCTTGCACATCAGCAAACACACTGCAGTGCCAGGTGTACTGTGGACGTTGCCATCTCTGAGCCCATGCTGGGCAGTTGGGTGGGTGGGAAGTGCTGGGCCTTGTCTCCACGTTCACCTCACACCTACCATTTCCCAGGGATCGATGTTCCACACTCGTACCAGCGAACGTAGTTAATGTGGGTCTCCCCACCGATTTTTCCAAATTTGACAGGTTCCTGACGGACAGCCCTGAAAAATCCTGCAACAGAGAATAGGGTTGGGTTTGCATAGAGCCTCACATGGCACCTTCCTTTGATTCCCCTGTGATGTCCATGTGCAGCTCAAGTAAGGGCTACGCTAGGCCATGAGCTGTTAGCTCACCTGCTGCATGCAGCACTGTGCTGGCCCTGCACTGAGGGCACGCTGGCACTTGCCCACCCAACTCCAACACAAGCAGAAGCAGGACCCAGCACCCACCCATGGGTGGTGCTTGCAGGGCTGGGCCAGGACTCCCACCTTAGCTCCCCCTTGGCTGTAGCTGCTAGAGGCTTCTCTAAACAAGAGATGGTTCCTCCTCACAAAGTTACAATGATTAAATGGTTCCCACTGCAACAGCCTTGACACTGTAGTAAACCTAAATAAAACCTTACAACTGGGGATATTTCACACTATTGCCCCATCCTCAGGTGAAAGAAAGATTGTACATGTTTCAACTGCTCTGTATGACGCTTCACACGCTTGCCAGTCAAACAATTAAAGTGAGCCATTAGTGCTGAACTTAACCTGATCATCAGGAGTGTGTGTGTGGCTAAAGCATGCACCTGTGCTCACACATACACAAATTACTGTTCTGCCGCTAATACACAACAGTAGTCATGATTCACCCTGCACTTTGGTCAAATGGGTGTAGTTAATTCCAGTTTGAACAGAACTCATCTTGCTGCAGCCAGGGAGGAACCGCACAGCAATGGACAATCTTGTTCCTTCTTCTGTCCAGTTCATTGACTAGAAGACAAGCTATAGCAGAGGTGGGGGCTTCTGTTGAGTGTTTTGTTGGGTTTTTTGTTTAGGGTTTTTTTAATTTGTCTCTACAAAATGGATGTAGCTGATTAATCCACTCAATAAATCCAGTCGCTGAAAACAAATCTGTTTTAAATGTCTGGCACAGATTCACTTAAAAAAACAGCTTAAAAGACATTTTAGATTGGATTCAGACAATCCCTTACAACAAACAAAACACCTTTACAAACGGGCAACACTGATGGGGAAAGGAAAAGCAAAACCCTCTTAAAAAAAACCAACCCCCCAGGTAAAAAATTCCATGAGCAAAGCCCCTTCAGCTCATTTACCTAACTGTCTTCGGGAAACCTTGTGAAATATTTTGGCAGTTCAGTCTCCCTCATCTAACTCAGCGCATTCCTGTACTTCCATAAGGTGCTTTATAAATAAATCATAGAATCATAGAATTAAGTGGGTGGAAAAGTCCTTTAAGATCATCAAGTCCAACCATTACCCCAGCACTGCCAAGACTGCCACTAAGCCATGTCACTGAGGGCTTCATCTAAGTGGTTTTTGAACACTTGCTTCCAGGGACAATGATTCCACCGCTTCCCTGGGCAGCCTGTTACAATGCCTGACTACCCTCTCAGTGAACAAATTTTTCCTAATATCCAATCTAACACAGCTTGAGACCGTTACCTCTTGTCCTGTTACTTGTTACCTGGGAGAAGAGACTAGCCACCTCCTTGCTCCATTCTCTTTTCAGGTAGGTGTAGAGACTGTTAAGGTCCCCTCTGATCCTCCTTTTCTCCAGACTAAAGAAACCCAGTTCCTTCAGCCATTGCTCGTAAGACTTGAAGCACTATCTTCAGGATGAAGCACTACCTTCAGGAAGGTTTGGACAACACACTGATACCATACCAAAAACTGTTCTGCTATCTTCCTTGGTAAAATACTCCCTGACCCACTCAGCTGTGCACATTGATGCCGCCTGTGTCCCAGCCCCTCAAGGGCACGAAACCCCTCACAGCAGCATTGCTGCCAGCAAGCAAGGCAGCTGACAGGACAATCTTCTTATGGTCTAGCCTCAGCAACATGTGAACCATAGCCATAGGCATGGGGCAGGCTGCATTTAGGACATCCAGCCCCATGCTCAGTTAGACCAGACTGGAATTCTAGGCATTCAGTTCAAATAAGTGCACACAGAATTACTGCAGTGTGAATTATATTTTCCAGTAATAACCTTTTGGTGTCTCATTAGGACTAAACAAAGCTGTTTAATGCCCAGCTGGTGATTTACTGCACTTTAAATCAACCTTCCTAGTTTGAACATAACACTTCATGTCTCTCTGCAAACACAAGTTTGTGGTTGGGTTTAAGTATGTAACACCAACTGCGAATTCATCTGTTGGCATGTTTGAGATAGGCGGGAGGCTGTTTACTACCTGACAGAACCTGAGTCATAACCATCTTTTAATAAGTCATTGTTCATCTTCAAAAGCCTCTCTTTTCTGCCTGCAAAGCCAGTCCTCCCTTTCCATCACCCACCCTGACAGTGGGCATTGCATCCACCGCAGCAAAAAGAAACATGCAAACAAAGGAATTGCCAAGGTTTGCTACAGAGAAAGGCATGAGGAATTACCGTCTTTGACTGGCAGATCTTCTTGCTGTCCTGTCCTTCCATCTAAGAACGAGTCTACAAACTGGCAGTGATCTTCTCCATGGCCCCGCTGGTCTCCTATGTTATAAAACTTTCCTGAAAACGAAGAAGCAGCAACGTTCAGTGAGGTCTATCTCCAACAACCACCAGAGGCCACGGGCTATGCTCTTTGCTCTGTGGGGAAGCCAAGGTGAATGCTATGATTCTTTTCCTCCCAGGATCTGTAGCTATAATTTGAATATTATGCGCATACTCCAAGTACAGTGCTCATGGCTATAGAGAAAAGTGCCACATTCCTGGCCAAAACCTATACCTGAATGCATTTTTTCCCCACCTTACATTTCATACAGTAAGCGAAATTCTGTTTTTACCTCATCCTGATACTACCAAAAACAAGGTAAGTTTTGCTAGTGATTTCAACACAAGGCAGATTTGGTTCCCTGTCAGGGAGACCCCAGTACCTTCAAAGATGTTTTTGTGTCACCTCATAACACAGCCAAGCCTGTTTTATAAATCATCACATTTTTACAACATGTATGTGCAAGTGATTGATAGCCATAAAGAAATAGATGACCCCAGTATAGTAACTGCTTATCCAGAGCATGAAGTGTGCCCCCGTATTTATTTGCAGGATTGCTTAACTTGACTGCAACTGAGTAGAAAATAAGGTCTCAAATGCCCCATGGAGCATGTGCTGACACTGTGGGCTGTGTTTACTCTGTTAACAAGAGGACTCGCAGTGAAGGAGTTCTGACAGGGAGATATTTTTACTAACTGATTTGATTTGCTGGACATTAGTAATAGCTTAGTTCAGAAGATGGAGGAATGGATGCTACACTCTCTTCCCAAGCCCTGGCAGGAAACACTTTCAGATAAATGTACCTTTTTTCTCTAAACTCCTTTCATAGCATTTGTTCTTACTATGTTCAACCTTTGGCTATGAGATTGAAAGGAAAGGTAAGAGCATTTAGGTACGGGCTCAGTACTCACGTTAAGCAGAAAGCTTATCACCTTAAGCTAAGCAGAAAGTCCAGTTAGATGCTGGGTGTCTTGAATCCATGCCAGTATGGCCATTTCAGGGGTGGTGAGATAGCTTATGATACTGCTCCCTAAAGTGCAATTAATAAAGGAGCAGCCTACCAATAAACACTCTTTTTCTCATATTTTTGTGATCTGGTCAGTGCTTTGCCAAGAATCTTCACCTCCAGCCAATGGTGTCTGTGCACACAGTTCTTCCCTAGCTTTAGAAAATTATTTATGACTATCTAGTTCTGGCTGCAGGCATGTTTTTTTCCATAGGAGAACTAGTCAGAGGGAGTTCCTTTCAGCAATTCTTTAGTCTGAAATGAAGCACATTCAGGCTGCCCGAAACGGCAATTTTTTTCCATGGCTGTTGAAGGTCACACTTAGAATTTATTTTTTTTCCTCCCCTCAATAAATACTTTTTTCTTTAGATGGCCTGCTTTTCTAGAATGCCTTCACTGACTGCTCTGGAGGACTGTTAAATGAAGTCAGCAGTAGATGCTGGTTTATAGAACAGTCCTGGCATGTGTCGTGTAGATCAGTTTTTCTTCATCAGACAGAATAAACCAGATATTTTTATGGCTAACACAAGAACCATAACTTTCAGATACTCACACACTCTTCTGGCCCACAGCATAATTCCAACAATCACTATACATAAATTAGCAGTGTTCTCAGTGACTATTAAATTCTTACTGCCCAACTCTTTCCATAATAAAGGAACACACTTTAAAACATTTAGCTAACAAATGACTGGGTTCATCTTTCTCATCTAGGGATACTTTATGCAATTCCAGCATAATTTTTTCTTTTTTTCCAGTGTTCCTGTATGGGTGGTCTTAAGAAAATTAGATACCATCTTTGTTTTATACATTATGAATTCTGCAACTCTAGACATAGAAATTCATGCTAAAACCAGTATGCAGCGATATGGTTGTTGGCTGCCTTGTACAACAGCATCTGCACAATGCACCCAAAGTTTAAGATCACTGGGCTGCTTATACAGCAAAGCTCCGGAAAGTATTTTCAGCATACAGTGAAACTGGGGACCTCAGCGCAGCCCCTCACTGCTGGCTGGCGCTGGCAGGATTGCATCTCCTGGCCGTGGGGGCATGGTGAGATGAGGTGTGACAGTGAAACACATCTGAACGGAGTCTGGCTTCAAGCTGGAAACTTCCTCACTCACATACAGACATATAGTCTCACTTAGGAAAGGGGGGGGGGAAATGGCTTTCCTTCAATGTAAATATTTTAGTTCTTTCAAATACTGTGACAACTGGTCAGCACTGGTCATAACAATTCAAGTGCAAGAACCAGGTTTAGCAAGTATAATGAATACAATGTGGCTACCATCATCTTTCTCCAGTGAAGTTAAATCACCACCCTTCCAGCAAGAACAAAAACAATCTAATGAAAACAGGAAAATGGGCTCCTGATACATTAAACTTTCCTTCTAAGAGTGAAGTAGCTTTCACTGCAGTGTTAACTGCAGTTGATTTAGGGCTAAAGTTGAGTCCTGCTAGATTAGCACTGCTATTTCCTCTACTGTCTGGTTTTGTGATACGCTATGCCTCATTGCCAGTGTTTGTCATTTGATCACAGTTGGTTAGCACAGCAACAGTTGAATGAATGATCCCTCTGTTCAAAACAGTCTCTTTTATTCACATAACTGCCAAGGTATTGTTTGTGTATGAGGTATTGTACTTGTTTTCCTTCCTTGTCTGCTCATGGGAGCATGGTAGCAGGTGCAAGGCCGTACAGCTTAAAATTGTATTGGCATGGGCCGCCCTACCCTCTCCTACTCTTTTCTTTCCATGTTCTTGTGTACAGAGAGCAGAGTTCTGCTCCTGCGAAGTGCTGAGCTCCAAGATGGGGCAACTTTGGATTACAAAGGTTGATTTTTTCAGCCACAGTTTTTCCTAATGTAATTCAAAGTAATGAACATACTGCCTCTAACTTGCACTCAAAAGATATTTCCCATGCACAGTCATACATACTCCCCCTACTCTGGCTGACATACTATTACCGTTGCAATAGTCTATGCAGCTCTGATAAAAGAATTAAGAAAGCCAGGTTCTTGGGATGGATTATAAGAAGTTAACATATTTCTAAATACAGCTTTTACAATCTACATGAGACACAAAGTTCTGCTGAACTATCACCTAACTGAAAAACACTTCATAGGCTGTTTCCCCAGCTTATACACAGCATATGTCACTTGGTCTTAAAGACATCACACTACAGTGGCTTCAGACACTGAACAAAACTTGGGAAGATAACGCCAGGAGGCTGCTGTTGGTAATAAAATGCAAGGCAGAAGAGGGGTGGAGCGGAGAGGAGAGCTTATAAGCAAAAATGGGGAATGTGAAAACAAAATAAAAATGTCAACACAGGTAAGTAAATCCTTGTTGACTAGAGTTGCAGCTATTTATTTATAAGCAATGAAGTAACCAGATGTTTATCAAATGGGATAGGAATGACTGAGTTCAGCCCTGGTCTCAAATGAGGCCCTAATCCTCTAATTAAGAACTACTCCAGGCTACCCTTTAAATACAAATTTGGCACCTTCACAATATATGCTGTTCACTGGCAGAGATGTGATCTACCTCAGTTTTCTGTATGACCCCCAGGATACTAACAGGTACTTAAAATCAGATGAGCATCACAGAGAAGTAACTCTTGAGTCTGAAAATTCAGTATCCAACACATCAGTGATTACTGAGCACAAGCAGACTACTGTGCTCAGTAGTCTGCCTATGGACCTGATTTAACACACATGATCACACTTCAGCAGAGCTGGTCTTGTTAAATCTCCTAGTTCTGGAACCATGATATCTTTAAGAAGTGTATCATGTGGACAACACTGATTTCAGTGTCTTTTACCTGTAAGTGAATCACTGAGGTATATCTTGTATCTCAAAGAGTTACACAGCTGCACACCTACAAACTTCTTATACCAAGTCCTCTTTACGTATTGTTTCCCTTTGCACTCTGAATAGGTGTCTGAATTGAATGGGATTTCAGTCCAGATAGCATCCTTTCCCACTGCAGGAGAAAAAAAAAGAGGCTGAAGTATGATGCTGCGCACAAAATTATGTACAACAAATACATTCAAATAAATAGAATTAGAAACCTTGATGGAGCAGAATATACCACGCACCAGTCACCTGCATTTTGAACATGAAAGATCCTTCAGGGAAGTACCAAAGGTTGCAGATGCAGATATGACTGATGCAGTGAACTGCTGTTGCTCTCTGTGTGTGGTGCCAGTTTGGAATAAGCTCATACTAGGACCTTGTTAGGGGGACAGTGTCTGTGTGTTGGCAAAACTCTCATTTACAAGGTATGTGATACAGTCACTATTTTTCAGTGTGTTCAAGCCAGGACAGTCAACTTGCAGGAAACTGTATGTGATTTAGCAAAAATACACATAAAAATTAGTGTCATGAAGTACATGGAAAAAAATGGGTGTCTTGGTGTTTGTCAAAGTGATGCCCATTACAAATGTAAAAAGCAGCCCAATTTGCTTGAGTGATCTCAGCTTTTCTTCAAAAGGTCCCACAAAAGACAGCGAGAACCTCTTGTAAGTGTCCTAAAGCAAAGCTGGATCAAGCCTTCAGAAGCAGAAAACTTTTCTAAAGCACAATTGCAGATAAATAGCATCCTCTGAGTTGTGCTCTGATAACTCACTTAAAAAGCATGGAGTATCTTACTTATTTTACAGAGCTTTCTTTCACCTTAGTGACAAGGCTAATATGAGGCTGGCCTTGGCTCATCTGTGTACATTGGTTTGAAGCCATCCCAGCTGCCATGGAAGCACCACATCACATTGATTGTGTTCCGCTTAGATAAACAAGCAGCCTGGCATGAATTCCTTACCAGGGGTATGGGTGGAGGGAGTATAAATCATGTGTGAATGCTTCTTGATTCCATCACTCATTTAATTGGTGCAGTACAGCCACCCCCCTCGTAAAATTATGCTATCTTATTTCTGACAAAATTCCTGATCAGAAGACACTATACTTTACATAAAAGGCTTACTTGAAATTGGTTCGCTCACTCTTGGGTCCGCTGGGGAAAGAAAACAAACATTCAATCAGACGCTGTAAAATGAACTTTCCCAATATTTCAATGGAAAAGCATTGGTAAGTGTTTTTCTACACCTGACCTAAGCTGTAATTTGTGAAACAGAAAGAGTTTTGGAAGAAAAGTTGACTTTTGTACCAAATTAAATTAAAGGGAATATATATTTATGTGAAAATGTAGTATCAATGGGCTTTTAAAAATTTCACCTATGGGACAATACCAGTCAAACACAGTCTAGTAAAAACAAGGGCTTAAACCCATAACCAGCAAAACCCATTTCTACTGCATCTTTTTTAAAATTCCAGTTCCAAAACTTAAAATAATAAAAAGGACCCCTCTGCAATACTTGCCACATGAAACTTGGCTATGAAAGTCCAAAAGTGAGAAATGGATGTGTGCAATTAAGAAAAAATAAAACTGACTGCATAATTCGTCCAAGCTAAATAGGAGACAGAACATAAGCCTTGTCATTCATGAAAACTACACTTGGCACAAGCATTTTTTCAGTTTTAACAATTTAGGATTACAAAGAGTGCATTCACAATTTTTAAGTATGTGTGGCATAGTCTGAACTCATCCCTGACTAATCCCTTGCTCAGCCAAAACTCCCATCATCAGTGACAGCACTAGATGAGGATTATTATATTACTACACCTGGCTCAAAATGCAGACTGAAAAAAAGGCTAAATCTATTTTGTGTTTTATATGGTCCTTAAGTACTATCAACCTATAAACACTTCTACACAAAAGATGGTATCATGCTTGTATAAAGTCAACAAGCTAATTGTAGTTAGCTTCATTGGGATCTGGAACAGTGAAAGCAGAGGCAGCCTCCGATTCTCACCTCTGAGTCAGATAGGACTTACCTTGGGAACCACCCATGGTCAAAACAGGTTTATATAACACCTTTTTAAGTTTCACAGGTGAGTAAACAGCATGGAAGGGGATGTACTGGAACATCAGCTTTTCCCAACTGCTATTTCTCAATCCTTATTTTAGCCAAAAGACATCACTATTATACAGCAGCCTTATTGAATAGGTAGCAAAGGTGCCCATAAACACACCAGCCCAAAGAAAAACCTTATGTTCCCCATCCAGAAGTCATTAATGAGTTTGATAGATACAAAAAGGTCAGGAATATTAATCTTAAATGACTGAGTCTTCTCTAAGGAATTAGGTTTCTTCATAACAAACTGTCTGTGCTCCTGTTTGTTTCTCTTGCAGTCTGGCCATCTTACATCCTTACACAATACAGCCCTGATCTCAGGCTGACCTTCCAGGCACTACCGTAACATGTTCAGTAGTAAAAAGCCAGTCTGGAGATAGTGAAGAGCAAGACCAAATGCACTAGTGAAAAGCAAGACCAAATGCACAAAATGAAGCAAGGGAGCCTTTCATATATCCCCCAAACTTGAATACTAGAGCCACTGTAAATGGTGGTCAGACCTTTGGAAGTTCTCACCTGATTCAGTACTGAATGCCACAACATTACTACTTGGACCTTCACCAAGAGGGTTTCTAGGTTTCACGTGGAATTCATAACTGGGGAATAAAATAGAAGAGAGAAAAATTTTGCAAACCAAGCATTTTTTCAGACTCTGGAGCAAGCAAACTGCCCACACACAATTTGGTGCTACTTGCCTCTAGGAGAAGAACAAAAAGGCCTCGTTTCTTGCTCTGAAAACACTGAGTCTTTGTCCTCACTGTATAAGGCCTCTCTGAACACATAATTTACCAGTCCTTTTGATAATTATTTGCACACATAATATTAACATTTGATTTAATGCACCACTGGTTTAATCCCGTCTCCTCTCACCCATGCGGTTTCAGTTCTGGCAAAGGGAGCAGTTAAGGTGAGGTCAGAAACAATCTGATAAGTAGAGACTGAATAAAGCACATCATGCTATTTATTTGCTTTTGTTTTAATTCATAAGAACACAAACCTCCAATTCAATGCCTCTCAGGCCCACCAACAGTGATAGACAGGGCCAGTGGTGAAACGGCATGTCTTCCAGGACAGGAGCTCAGCCAAGGCAAAGATCCAATTGCTTGAATATACGTTAATAGTAAATCTATGAAGTAATGACAGATTTTGTGCAGCACCTCTTTCTTATCTCTTTATAGTCATGTCACACAACACCAGTCTGTACTGTAGATATCTCATAATCTCTTTTCATCACAAGTCAAACACAGTGCTATGAAAAAGGAATAGGATGGAGAAGGAAATCCAAGCCAGGCTTCCCTGCTTAAGCCTCTCCCATGTTCTAATACTTTATTACAGTCATGGACAGGCAAGACAAGACAGCTTCCCACTGCAGCTCAGCTGGAGTTTACACTATCAATTAGAAGCTCTAGGTAAACAGCTATTGACAGACAGTTGCAAAGCTAAAAAATGTTACACACAAGACACCAGACAGGTGAGGCAGCAAAGAGAGTTACAAGGGTGGACACTGGACACAGCTAAGATCTTGTATCAAGGGCAGACATGGGAACAGATTGTTTCCCCTTCCTCCCAGCAGACACTAACCCCAGCCAGTTGTTTGTCAGCTCTCCTGGCTGCAGGCTGGCAGCACCTGGGATTTTCTCACTATTCAGCAATGGCTCAGTGCCTCCCTGTAGGACCTGCATGCCTTCTATGCCAAAGCACCCTGGTGAGTAATGTGTATACACACCCAGCCAACAGTACCCTCTTCATGCCTTCCCCAAGAGCTGTAAGCAATCATCTGTCCCATGCATGCCACCTGCACAGACTTTTCATGTGCTTTGAGTGGGTACATGGTGAACATCTCTTAACACAGAGCATTTATTCATCAGTGAGAGAGATCCATAGGACACAAGTCATGAGGACGGTAGGCCTGTAAAATGGGCCCTGACTTACAGACTAAACACAGAGCAAAATGAGAATCCCAGAAGTGTGCAATTAAACATCCAGCTCATGTCTCGTGAAGGATCCCTTACCAGTGATAACTTGGTAGCTCATGACTATAACAGCATTGTAATGTATCGCTGAAAGTGTTTCCAAACAGCAATTTCCTAAAGAAAACAAACATACCACTCTCTGCACATGGTTGGAAATTTGTAAACTACATTTGGAAGTCTCTACAAGAGACAGAATACTTAAATCCAAACTTTGGATTACCTCTTATTGCTTCTTGGCTCCTGCAAAACTAATTAACCTCAGTGGACTAATCATGCAGTACCAAGCAATTGTTTTCCATTCACAGTTCTTCTAAGACAATATTTAACTTTGAAATTGCTTACATAAGCAATTGCCTTTATTTCTGTGGTTTTCTTTTAAGGGAAATATTTACAAAATTTGGTATGCTGAACAGATGCATTGAGGATAATTTATGGATATTTCTAAGTGAAAGATGGGTTTGTTTTGAGCTTTAAAAAGTATATTTGGAGTAATCTTACTATTTATTCAAACATGCCGCAAGACCACGTTGAGCAACTCAAATTACTGTAGAAGGGGGACATTAAATAAATAATAAGTTCTAGACACAAAATCTTCTTCATGATCAACTGGTTTAAACAAATACATGCCTTTAAAAATTGTGGATATTTGAGCCATTAATATCCACATGCAGTACAGTAACTGTTTTGGTCAAGCAGTATTCTCATCTGGCAGGAAAGGTCATTATACAAAGCACTGTAGCAGAGCAGTTGGAGATTCCTCCCGAAGAATCACTGAAGCATAAATGAAGATTTGCTAATATGCTGGGTCGTTTAAAGTAATAAAGAGGATACCTTTTGGGCAGTGTACAAATTAATGCATGCCTAAAGATAAAAGACTCCAAAGAAGTTTTCCTGCTTCCCACAGTTGGGAAAATAATGGTAAGATTGAAATAAAGAACTCTACACACAGAGATTTCAGTTCATGTAAACATATAAACAAAATTGGAGAAAAGGAAAGTAATAAAGAAATGTAAAAATTTTAGCTTCATGGTTTAGGGAAGCTTCTTATTAATAATTTTAAATATGGATTGTTTTAAACTAAAATTTATAAAATTTTATAGTTTCATGGTAGGTATTTTTACAGATGCCCAATTATCATGGGCTTCTTTCCTCTGCCAAATTCAATCCTGAAACAATAGCAGTGGCTACAACTGTACAAAACCAACAAACAACCACTTTTGGAGATTAAGAGAAGTAACTAGTTGAGTGAAAACTGAAAGGGAGAGAAAGGAAAAGTTAGACTGGAGTCATGATTTGATAGAGTTTACAGATCTAACCATAATTTTAAAGCCATGGTGTGGTTCTCTTCATAAAAAAACGTTTCAAGTCTCCCTTTTTGTGTGTCAGGTGAAATATATGAAAAATAAAAATAAAATGGTGAAAAAGGGTACCTGCTTCCATCTTATACACTTCTATACAAACCACAAGGGAGGAGAAAAAATGCTTAGATATTCATGCAAGTATGTAGAGCAAACTTAATAAAAGGAAATAGGAAAGCTATATAATGATTATCTTATGTGTGCCTCTTAACTAGACTTATTCATGGGAACCTGGAGTCTATTTTGTATCTTTACATATGTATGCCTATGATGACAAAAACTCTGCTACCCTCTAACACCTATAAGATTGCTATCCTGCGAGGTTTGGAGACTAGGCCTCCCAAATCCTCCCAAAACTGCATGAGACAATAAAAGTCCTTGTGCACATTAAATGGAGTTGACTTGTGGTATTACTGTGCAGAGCATATTTTTCCACCATAGGAAATCACTATTCCACATGGAACTTTGGCAGACACAGCTGCTCCTGCATTTTTCAAAGCATGCAAAAGGAGAAGACTGAAGACTGCAGAACTGAAAATAAGTGAAGAGAGATTTTCACCATAATAGTAGGACTGGAGCAACTGAGTACTGTCCTGGGATTTCAGGTCATTGCTGGGGAGATGACAGTCACACAGGGCTGTCTCAATGCATACATTGAGCTTCCCTGTTTCTGCAGTGTGTTTGGATAGCAGTATGGTCTGACATAGCAAATAAAACTAGGTTTAAGAAACGGGAGGGAGGGAGTGAAGGAGGGAGCGCTGGGCTTGTTTGAGGTGTCCTTCTCCTACCAAGTTGGAAGAAAGGCTGAGAGAAATAGGAAATGCTTACCTATGATCCTGTCATCAACAGCAATTTAGTACAAAAATCTGTTACTACTGTAATAACAAGTACAAAAAACTCCAGCATTTTTATGCCACTTTGCATTTTTCTGCATTGCAACTTTCACTGTAGTGCCCATCTCTTAACTGTTAACAAAAGCTAAGCTCTTTGCATCAGTAGATTTTTTTCCTTGTATGTGATTAGCACAGTTTAGAAGCTAGCTGCAATACAAACCAATACTAGATAATGGTAATAAAAGCATGAGCTGTTGTTGTGAATTATTTATTCAAATGGTGTGAATTATTTATTCAAATGGTATGAATTATTGTGTATAAGTGCAAAAAAACTTATTCAGTAGAGGGCTGAAGACTTACTTGGTATGGCCTTTGAGTAAATTATAGCAATATTCTCTTTTTTCATTTCATACCTTTTGCAATACGTATAAAAAAAACTTTTGAAGGAAATCAACTACACACATTATAAAAGCAGTTTGGTACATGCATATATCCTACACATTTCACATGTACTGCACAGTTCTGGTTGGTTGGTTGGATTATTTTTTTTTTGTTTCCCGGGGGCCTTGGATTTTTTTTTTTAAAACTTTTTTTGTTATTTATATTCCTTAACAGACCTCATGGCTGGAAATATGCTTTGCCTTGGGACACAGTTGAGCCCCAAAACCCAAAAGAGACCACTCAAAATTATTTTAAAAAGGAGAAAAGGAGATTTGAAATCACCAAACTGCTTAACCAGGCAAAGGGTCAGCATCTAAAGGGAAGTTTTACAAAACTGTGCAATGCAATGCCCTTTTTTTCCTTATTAATACTTTTTCTATTAAAAAGCTACACCAGCAGGCTGGTGGGACACATTCTCTCATGGCTAACTGAACTTGGCACATCTCTGACTGCAGTCTTAGTATTTTTCTTTACTACCTTCCAATTATTGCCAACGCAAAAATGAATGAGAGCTGTTTTCAAAGCTATTTGGACACTTTTTTGAAGGCTTGTATAGATATTAGTGTTGCAAACCTTCCTGGACACTAGTGTTATGTGCTATGAACTGAACTGCCCTTAAACAAGCCACCAGAATAAAAGAGGAAATGTACACCTAATAAAAAAAGTATTTCAAGATAAGGCAGGTATACAGAAATAAGAACTACATATTTTGTCAGAAAAAACCAGGAGAAATAACATAAAAAGTTAAAATGATACTATAGCAGACAACTGGAATACCTAAAAAAAGCCCCAAAAATATCAATTTTCAGGAGTTAGAAAACTCCAAAACTAGTAAAAAAAAGCCCCAACTTAAAACTCCTTTGGAAATGGGAAAATAAAATTGGAAGCAAAATAATAACAACATCGGCATTTAATATCCTAGTCTAGGAAAGGTCCATGAAAAAAGTGCAGGACAGTGAGACTGATTTCAGTGAAGGAGAAGATGCAGATGAGCACCATTGTTGCTACACAGGAGACAGAGTGAAGAAAACAAAACCCATAGGAATCCCATTTCTATCTCAGGCCTCTCAAGGTTTATTACAAACAAGCACTTCAAGGAGGGAAATACTGAAAATTGTGGATAGTGACCTTACCTTGAATCACATGTAGAAGTTCTTGCTTGACTATTATCATAGGAGAAGTTACAGCAATACTTTCTTTTTAAGGGCAGCTTTTAATGTAAAACTAAGAATATATAAAGAGCACAGAGTCCTGAGTATGCCAATGAAACCAGGAGTTCCACTGTGAGCAGTGTGAGCAGCATTGTAAGGAAACTCAAAAACAAATGAGATGGATTATAACAGGTCTCACTCCTCAAATGACTGCTTGGAAGCTAGATTGTAATTGCTCTGACCAAAATGATCAGTCTTGTAGTTTGGCTTTGACTATTTTCCAAGTGGAATAAATAGTGTATTTCCCCCCAAAACTGTGACAAAATCTCCATGTGGAGGATGAAAAATTAAACTGACAGATTAATTCATACCGGTGCATCACTTTCTCCCATTTTGCTTTGCTAAGAAATCAGTGGCATTTTTATTAACATACAAAGCCAACTTGGCCTGCATTAAAGAAAATGGGCAAAATTGAGATTTACAAGATCAGAAGCTACCCATAAAATACTGTGATACAATAATTTATGTTGGAATGTACTTACGAAGGTCATCTGGTCCAGGCCCCTTTTCATGACAGGGCTTATTTTAAAGCTACATTAGGTTGCTCAGGGTCAATCAACAAGCACAGGAGTTACAGACACTCACTGCTTGAATAACAGAGTAAAAACTGAGTACCTCAGTGATTGGTTCAAACTAATTACAAGAAAGAAAGATGAATGGAATTTAACTATTTCACTCATTTAACAAGTGAAGGACTAATTGAAGAATGAAGATGGCAAAAACTGCAGAAAGCCTAGTGTGTGTTTAAATGTGATATTGAAAAGAGAGCTGAGTGAAGTGTGACCTGGATCTACTCTAAAATTCTTAGAAACAATGTAAAGGTAACAAAAGCTAACTACATCACAAAGTTGTAACCAACAGCTGTGAATATGTGATTATTAGACTACAGCAGTGCATCTGTAATAGAAATGCTTAAGCAGAAGTTGTTCACAAAACAAGAGAAAGTTTTCCTTGTCAGGCATCAGTTATATCCAATATATATCCATCCTATAAGGAAAAACCCTTTAATAAATGTGATGTTGTCAACTGTCAGGCATGCCTTACTATGAGAGAATGACATGGATACGGCGTGCCTTTTCTTGGGGAAAAAAAACATAGGGATCTCAGCACTCCAACAAAATTAAGCTGTAAAGGAGTCTTTAGAACCTTAAAAAAAACCCCAACCCAAACAAAACCAAAACCATACCCAAAAAACCCCCAACAACAACAACAAAAAACCCCCAACAAAAATCCAAGCAGTTTTGTTGCAAAGCGCCTAATTGTGCCCCACTTTTAAAGGGTGTATGCCCTTACAGACAGATTTTCAGATCATTACTTTCTTCTCAAAGTCTTGATGTCTTGCAGTCAAGTCATCAATAACTTGATGCTAGCATATATATTGTAAGATAATCAAGATATATGACCAACTGCCATAACATATATAACCTTATTTGTTTAAAAGTAATCCTCACAACTTGTTGTATGTCTATGAAAGTCCATTTTCATTTCCATATTAGCATGGTATGTGTCTGCTAAAACCAAATACTTGATAACTGTACTGAATGTTAGAACTCCTTTTCTTTTTCAGCCAGTGCATTTTTAATGGATCTAGTCACCTTTCAGACAGCTAAACAGACACACAGAATACTACATGATAATCCTCTGATTCAGAGAAATTTGTATTCATTTAACGTCTATGTTGGTACTTACTGACAGCTGCAGTCATACATGCAATTTTTCATGTCAGACTGTAAAAGACTCTCATTGCTGCCCCCCTAACACTATCCAAATTTTTAAAATGGAATTCCAAGTCTGTCCGTTAGCTCCTAATCTTTCAAAGCTGCCTTGTCAAAGGACCAGCTCAAAGGAAGATGAATGTCTGGCTTACTGCAGAGCTTCCCAGAGGTGTAGTAGTACAACCTATTTGAAAGAAGAATGTAAAAAGAAAAGCAAACAAACAGCATGATCTAGCAGGCGCAGATGCACCCCGTTTTCCCCTGCTTCTCCTTCTGTCCTCTTCACACTGAAGAGTTGTTTGTCTTGCTTCCCTCTTGCTGGATGTGGGTAATTATCTCTAGCTTTTGGGCCAGGCTAACATATCCTACCTGATTTACCTCAACAGGATGATAGACCTTGGCCAACCTGACTGCAGACTATCTTTGTCATGAACTTCTCAAGAAGCATACGTCTGGAGAATTACAGGCTTGAGCTATCTTGCTGCTACAGGATCTTTCTGGTTTGAGTTTACCCATGGAGACTGAGATACCACATTTACAAACATTTTTATTCATTTTGAAAAGTCTCTGCTTAGGTCTGTCTGTTTTAAACCCATCCTGAACTGTCTTCAGTTCTGGATGCACTGAACCTTCAGACAGCATAGGCATTCACACAGCCTCACTGATGGCTTCAGGGAAGCTGGAAAAAATAGACTCAAATTCAGCTTGTCAGCTTCTCCAAAGTGCTTGAAGGCCAAGAAGCTCTTCCCCAGTTAATCCACCTTCTGCTACTGAGCATCTCTCTTTCCATATACTTGCTAGTAGTTTTGTAAATGTTGATCATTTTCCAAAAGGGATTTATTTTTCTCTTCTAAGTTTATTTTCCAGTTCCACCTCTTCTACAGCTCTTTCCTTTAAGGCTAGTTATGTAAAAGTCTGCTTCCCAGTCTTAATCTCCTACTTGATGAATTTGTGGACATTTCAGGGACCCAATTAATTTACCGAGCTGTGTTTCATTGTCTCTTTTAACCCTATTTTCAGTCAGTTTTGTCCACAGGTCAATTTTCTTCATCTATTGAGGAATTGGCTCCTGACAGACAGGAGATTTTATTATGCCGTTCCTTGCAACACTGATACTGTCTCCGTGATGCCAGCTGTCTTCAAAACTTTCTTATTTTACACTACTTTAGTGTGCCAGCAAACTGGATTCAAATGGTAACAGCAACAATTTCTTGTGCTTCTGGCAAAGCTCTCAAGGTGTCCTCAAAATTAGGAAACACACATTTTGAAATGGGAGTTTAACTGAACAGAGCCACTCTGAGAAGTGTCCTTTAAATCATGTGGGACTCAAAGGACATGCACCACTGCAATTTTTGTCAAAGGTTTTCAATTTTGGGCAATAGTCTCCTGAATCCAGAAAGACTTTCACTGTCTTTCCCTTTTGAGGTTGGAGAGGAGAGGAATAACAGCCTTTACATCTTAAGTCAGCCTCTACTAGTCAGTAGTGATGTCATATCTAGCTTCCAAAATCCTTGCTGCAAAAGACAGCTTTTCTCCATGGTTTCCACTGTCTTTGGTCTGTTTTTACTTACCAAAACTCAGCAGTCCCCTCATACGGTTGATGGAATTGTTACTAATTTAAGTTAAAAACCACCTCATCTGCTTTTTCCTTTCTTATGACCCTTCCAATGGTTCTAGCTAGGTCTGCCTGACTTCATCTTGCTTCCTTTCTGAACAAACAGCAATCTAAATATACTTTTCTCTCAACATCAAGGCTTTTTCTTTGCTTCTATGTCTTTTTTACACTTAACCAAATTCACCCCTTTTCTGTCACCATATGTGACACAGAGTTTGAGTGTGTAATGGAAGAGAATCCCATTATTAACACACAGTTCTTATTGAGGATGCAACTATTATTTCAAAGCATTATTCAAAACTCACATGAAAACACAAACAGTACAGCCTGGCAAGTTTAGCAGCACCTACAGCATTTTGCGTTCACTACTCCAGAATTATATTGGTTTACAATATATTTCTTCTAAGCTTTCTCAGCTGATTGAGGAAACTGATGCTTGGTCTCCTATTGTATTGCCAACATATCCTAATTGCCTCTTAACAAGACAGAACAACCTAGCGTCAGTTCACCCTTTCACAAGACACTTGCCTTTAAGAAGTAAGACAGATATTCTTGATGCAATACACAGAAACGCTAGCCCTTCTTACAACTTCTGGAGTCTGTCAAAGAAGCTCTTTTTGGGTATCACAATTTCCTCCAGCCTTACTTTTCCAATTCGCTTCCCTTCCCCTCCACTTTCTGCAATAGTTCCTCATTCCTCAAGTACATGAGCTAAGAACCAACACCCCAGATTAAACCACACATTGCCTAAAAATAGAGGTTCAAGTTGGGTTCTATGCAGGATTTTGTGCTGTGTTACCAACTGTTACCAATTTAAGGACAGTAACAGAAAAGGGCAATTTATCTGAAACAGAAAAATGCAGTCATCAAAGGCAAATGGATGATTTTACAGGAAGAAAAACGTGTCATTCATTAGCTTTCTGATACAATCAATAAGCAACACAAAGAACAAGTGGTTTCTTCCCAGCTCTGAATTTTACCACAAAACCAGAAGAATAATTTTTAAAGAGTTTTTTTTTTTAAAGAATTATAATACTTATTTGGAGTGCATGAGGTGCATGCCATCAATTGGAATTCACTGACCCATTTTTAACTTTCCAGGTGTTTCAAGACACTGAAAGAAAACTACATATACAGCACAAATGCATCTTTCCTTTCCATGTGCCATGCATAGTCAAACTTTGTACAGTGCCCAACTTGAATTGCAGTATTTGAATGAACATCTCTCTAAATAAGCAAGCAGACCAAGCCAGTTGTGCAAAGTATCTTTAAACCCTGGAAAGAGGCAACTGTACATATAAATCTTTATTTCACATATATTTCTTAATATTTCTTGTGTTCACCTTGTTTCTGTATCTGCCAAATTCAAGAGATATTTTGATAAAAAGCAGTACATTTTCTTACATTGGACTGTTAATCCAATGTCTTTCTGATAGAACAGGTCACTTCTGCGGTTTGTCCAGACCATACTCTTGGAAATTTCCTAAAGATTCCTCAAATGCGTATTATCTGTTAATTTACAAGAAAGCAAACCAAAGTATACCTTTTTCCTATCAGAACAGGAGCAAAACCAATTTGGTCTTATATATGCATAGATTTTCAATTGAATTGGCAGACAGCTTACAGTCAAAAGTACTTGGATTAACTTAGAAAATTATTTTATTTAATTACCTTGTGTCAGGTTTTAGGTTTTCCACAGTAGAATGGGTTTGATTTGTAGTGATGATCGATTTCTCCTTTTCACCATCAGTTGCTCCATTTTCAGTTGACACAACCTCATACTCTGGAAAATTACAGTAAAGAAAAATATGCTTAAATAACAGCTTACTTGACCTTCTTCATTGCTCTCTCTTTTCTCATCTGATTTCTATTCCTACTGTCTAACAGGCTGTAAAGACAACTTGGGTGAATAAGTCTGGACACAACTATGCTAAAATCGTTAGGAAGGAGAGATCCAATTATAGATTGCTAATTGCCTAGCCCCTCATTCTTCCTTATAATTCAGTTATGGGATGGAAAGTATTCAACATCTCACCTAGGCCCAAAGGTACACTAGTGACAAAATTCTGAACACAGATAAGTATTCTGCAGTCTGAATAAAAAAGTATCAAAAATGAAAGTAGAGTTTCTAAATGCTTAAAACTTGATTAATACCTAATAAAGACCTAACATTTTTAAGATTTCCAAAGGAAACTGCCCAACTAACTTGGATTGTGCACTTAGGGAATCTGCCCGTTTAGAATGAAATAATTTTGCATAAATTTATTTCTGTATTTATATGATTTATAGAGTCTAACTACTTTCTTTTCATCTCAGTGGGATGTACCATCAAGCACAAGCCATGCGCTAAATGGGGAATTAACAATAGATGTTTGGGAAGAAGGTACCCCTTCAGTCATAGCCCTGTCCAAGATACAGTCTCTAGCAGCAACCTCTGTCCCAATTCATAACAACCTCTTCTAATAAACACACTGAGTATATTGCTTATTTTCCTCTCTTTGTGAAGAAATTCATGTCCAGAGCCCCTTCCTTTCCCCTTCTTAAAACTGGTCTATACTACCAAGTGCAGCTTTACTAATTGTAAGCTAGCAAAGGAAAGTGTTTTCAAAGAACATCTGCAATGAACATTTAGATCTACAGCACAGCAAATAAAGCAGGTGTTCTTATAATACTGAGTCTGAAGACAGAGACCATCTATCAACAGCTACAAAATCTCTAGAAAACTACTCTCCTGATTTTTTCTAATGATACTACTATTAATTTTTTAGCTCTTAGCTAAATGCTAGCAAGCTGTAGGGCTTTTTTTTTTTTTTTTCCTAAAATTTTCAGTTCTCTGTACAAGGAGACCCATTTGTTGTCAACACAGATAAAACACCTGCAATAGGATTCAGTATTAAAAAGATAAAAAAAAAGCCTCTCTTAATTGTTGCTGGACTCTCAGATCCTCACTCCTAGTAAGTGTAAGAGATGTGTATGTTAATGAGCATACATGCACAAATTGACCTGATCTTGATCTCATTTGTGCAACTACAGCTTTCTTTGCACTATTCTATGCAAAAAGCAGCCATCAAAACCACTGGGGTAAATTATGTAAGACAATGCAATTAAGTGGAAGTGCAAAGCAGCCCTACAACATTATGCTTAAATATTCCAAGCTTCTAGAATTGCCACAGCAATTCAATCTGAGCAATTATATACATGTGAATTTCAGATTTACTGCAGTAGTTTCAAAAGGGACTTCTACACTGCGTCTTTTTAGCTTTTTAATAAACTCAGTTATCTAGAGCATATACAGAGCAATGTAAAACTTTAAAATTGGGTTTAAGTTATGTCAGAAAGTTAACACGGTGGAAGGAATTACTGCCAATACTGAAGTTTTCAAAATTTCCTTGCTCAGAAGTCCTCTCCAACAACAGCCACCCATGAACTACAAAAGACCAACTCCTGCTTTTTAAAAACAAACTCATAGACTTGCAGGAATGGGTGTCTCAAATGAAGAGGGGTGAGGTGGGTAAGTAGAGGGCTTTTACTTTTACTTTAGGCTATTTGTTCAAGTGGGATCCCAGTGTAATGATCAAAGACATAAGCATTATTAGTTAGTACCCATTTTGTATGTATTTTGTAAAACATATCTGGATTTTCTGACTCTGCACTTCCTTTTGGAAACAAACACCTTTTCCTATATAGCCTCCAAGGGCTGAAAAAAGCTTCAAACTATGCAGAAGCCTTTATTTGCCCTAGTTAAGCCTCATTTAAGAAATTATGTTTATTAGGAAGCATGGAAGGGAGGGTGGATATCCACTGCCTTAGGTACATCCAGATAGAGAATTAGTAGGAAACTTCACAGGAATTCTATTTTTCTGCCTTCTGCCTGCCCCAAGTCAATATGTCATGTAAATTTTTTAATTTATTTGATTTGATAAACACAGCACATGTGAATGGATATGCAAACACATGCACGTACACACACAAAGCATTGTCAAGCACATCTAGTACCTGCATGTTACTCAGCGCGTGAGTCTTGGTTCACAAGTCAACAAACATTTCTGTGGCAATAGAACAGTAGCAGAGAACCAGCAAAATAGTTTTTGTTCCTGACCTTTGCAGCCTTTATGAAAACAAGGATGTAAGCTTGTTCACTGTTTGTTTTTAGGAATACCAATACAATGAACCCCCTTGAACATAGCTGAAAGTCAAGCAAAGTAACCAGCAAATGACGTTCTCTGTTTCCAGTTCTACCTGAAACAGTGCATTAAAAAAAAAAAAAAAAAAAAAGTGGTGCCTAAATCAGATGATTGAAAAAACATGTATTAACTACAAAAATAAAAAGAGATGACAGAACACTTGATTTAAGCCTGTCTAACCAAGTAATGTCGTACTGGTGCCAATATGAAGTAATCACTGTTTTCAGTGAATTCACAAAATGTCCTTGGATGAGTCATTAACAGAGTAAGTTTTTGAAGTTAAGATGAAGGAGACAAGCTCAATAAGTTTATTTGTAAACCACAGAGTTCAAACATTTGTATTACACACTGAAGTTAAAAAGAATGAAGATGGTATTATGGGAAAGCTGTTACATCTACATAGGAAGATAGCAAGATTGAAAACTAAAGTTTCTCTCATTGAAGCAAAATGAATATTAGTCACATATTCTGCAGAAGGTTTTATCTTTTCTGGTATGGGGAAGGGTATGCCACATGTCTCAGTTATCACAGAATACTCTTACAGAAGAGAAGAAACTTCATGGAAAGTTAACTTTTACAAACGCTGATTACAAATGAACAGAGAAAAGGTTTCCACTGTGCATATTGCTTGCTCTGTATTTCAAAACACGTATTAAAACAGAAAATGAATAGTATCAGAAGGCAATTAGGCCTTGCTCTCATCATTAGATGATGAGCACCAACAGTTTTACCAGCTATAGTAGAGACGTTTTTATATTTTTGCAATACAAATGGTTGCGCTGCAGTGGGTTCATTAACATGCTCAAGAAAAACGGCAGGTCTACTTCCAAGAAAACATGCAGACTAAATAATGTTATCTAATCTAATCAAGCTAAAGACTGGTCTGTGGAGGAGACAACAGCAGCAAAAAGGCTTTTCCCTGAATGAAAAGAAGCATTGCAGAACTGCCTGAAACATAAAGTGTTCACAGAGAGCTTTTACTCAACCTAATTCTAAGGTCAGCAGTAAGCTCACACTGCCTTTTCTTCCAGGATGAAGCACATTGTGGAAGACAAGCCAAGTAATCATTCTGCTCTCTTGTTGGTACTTTTTAATTGCCTACAGTCTCTTTTTATTCCGCTTTTAATCCACCAGAAATGCTAAGTTTCTTCCTCTTTCCCAGAAGTAAAAAAATGCAAGTTAATTTCTGTTTTGAGTGTCCCTTTGGTTTTGCATTTATTATTTTTCAAAATGGTGGGGAGAGAAAGAAAGAATAGAGGCTAAACCTAGTAATTATTTCTAGAAAGTCAAGGAAGGACTAATTTGGGAAAGAGTGGCCTTGCCACCTAATTATATCCTTGCACTGAAATCTCTCATGACATGCATATGCAACATCTAAAAACATCCCACTTACATGCTAAAGTGAATGGCTAAGATCAGGTTTTAGTCCTCACAGTTCCTAGTCTTATCTGTTCTACTCACCTGTAAAGCAACACAGCCAAATCCATTTGGTCATGGCCGTGATAAGACAGTGATTTTGCAAATCAAAGTTCTATGTCCAGTGTAAAAAAAAAAAAAAAAAAAAAAAGCGGCCATTTTCCTAACAGACCAGAAGAACCATAATTTTCAGTTGTTAATTTTGGTAAACTTGTGCTGAGATATGAAGATATGATGACAGAAAAATTATGAATGGTCATCTTGCATGCTTACCTGTCTATGTACTGATTCCTGCATGACTCACAAGGGTTTATTCTCAATACAAAATGTTTCTTTGGAAATGAAAAAAACCAGATTCTTTTAACATAGAGAACTTGATGACCCTATGGTGAGTACTGTAAGTATTATACTGGCAGAGTTCTACTGACTTACTAGATGGGTGTTAGGTTTCATTGTGTCTGGCCCACTGATCAACAATATCCTCAAGTCAAGAAAGATGTGTATGTCTACGTGATGTGTATTTACATAATAAAGACTACTGTCACATTCCTAGAACTTCTTGACTAGATCTTACCAGATCCTGTACACAGAGAAGCCAGAGAAGATACCACAGCATCAAGACAGAATCATACTACTTATGTATCTTTTTGTGTCATCACTGACACCAATGATATAGTTGTGAAAATCTCATTTTAATCTAGTAGCACTGTCTTACCTACACTGGAGTTTACAGTAACACAAAACAAAGGCAGTGGGTGTAAGACTCCCTTGGGATTAAAGTATCTTTTAAATGTTATAGAACCACTGTGAAAGTATAAATAAGCTGGAAATACTGTATTCTGATAAAATGGAGGAAAGAAATCAAACCAACCAGTAACAGTGTCATTGTCTGGTTTTTCCCAGTCCAGTATGACGAAAGTTGGACAGCCCTCAACAGTCACCACTGTGAGGTTTGTTGGAGGATTTTGCGGAGGACGAGTAGGTTCTTCCTTGCTGATAGCTTCCTCTTGTGGAAAGTGTTCAAGGGAGCTTGTGATAGAGCAAGGCACATCATCATCTTTCTTCATGTACTTGACATGGGGGGCTGAGAGCAACAGGAAAGAGCTGTTATTCAATACAAGGTGTTTTTACAAAATGCCATTTTTCACTTCCAGCACAGCTTCCATCTTGGGGCACCAAGTAAAAATCTGCACTACAAGTCAAACATAAATGTTTTAAAAATAAAACACAAATATTCAATATTAAGCTGCTTGTTTGTTTTATTATTTTTGCTAAACCTGGAATGTGCATTGCCTTACCCCCCTTCTCATTGGCACCACTGATGAATTATCACTCTGAAGTGATTAGTGGCTGATATGCACTGTTTGAAAGAATTAAGTTCTGTCATAAAATGAGACAATTAATTATTAATATTCTCTAGTAAAATGACACTACAATTCCATTTGCAGCTTTTGAGCACTATGCTAATAAAGATGTAATGTCCATCATCACTTTGTTTCACCAGAAAGAGTAACAAGTTTAGTCCAGAGTCATTCCATTATTAAACTTGCAGTTTCTAAAGTGACTGTCAAAATCTTAAACATTTTCTGTGGTACAGGACCAAAGTTTGAAACAAACTTTGAGGGAAGCCTTGTTCTCAGCATCAAATATAGGAAGACTACTGAAGACTAACACATTAATTCTAAAACTAAAACTTCTACTGTAAGCAATACGCTCTTGGAAGAAAGATAGTCTTCAGTAACACAGTATCTTTTACCACGCCAAAAAAAGAAAACAACCTGAAAAATTTTCCAGTACAAAAGCACTTCTTCCTGTCATCTCACCTTGCTAAACTCTCTAGGTTACTACAACAGCAGTAACTTTATCATCTCGTCTACTATATGTTATCATTTCAGACTATCTGAATATGGCACAGCCTGGAATGAGAGGTGAGGTATATATGACGAGTAGACATCCCTTATGGTAAGTTGCACTGGGATTGCTTGCAAGCCCACAGGATGATTTTTGTTTGGTTTAGTGGAATGTGAACAGAGTGCAGTTGTACTACTGCTAGTGTACAGGAAGAGCCACAACATGTTTGTGGGCAAGACTGTAAACTAGGAGGTAGTAGCAAAGAAAGCAGAAGTAAAATTTAGTCAAGAATATGCTGATGGTCTGCACTACAGCCCTTTCATCTGACACTAAAGTGAAAGAGAATAAAATGATGTTTTGGCTTTTAAACAACCAAACAAGCTAATTTTGATGCAAGAGAGGTCAGCCTTCATATATTCCCCCAAATAAAAATACCACAGGTATTAAAATCCTACCTTGGTACCTTGGTTTGCCTGAAGAATCTGTTTCTGATGTAGGACTTGAGCTGAAGACAGTTGGATCAACTGTGGGAAACACAGTTATAATTTAATTTGCAATAAATAAGACTTTTCAGTGTTAGAACTGTATAATTTCACAGTTCATTTGGCATTTTACATCATGGTAAAGCTCTTCCATGGTAGACCTTTGCTGCCAGATCTGTCTTTTCCTTCTGAGGACTCTACTTTGGCTGTGATGCCAAGTAAACACCATACTTACCTGCTAGTATAAAGATAGCCATAACCAACCACAGACGTAATGACTGCTGCTGGATTCAGTTAATGCAGTACATGAAAAATGCTCTTTTAACCTTTTAAAAAGGATCTTTTTGCACTGCAGTGGCTGTTCAGCTTGAAGCTTGTTTCATGTTCACAGAATATATAGCACTGTTACATTGGCAGATGAACTTCTCCAAAAATAGCAAATCACAAATTCTGTCTCCAGAGTGTACAAATTCTACAGAATTTTAAGGAAACTGAAGGCAAATACACTGGTGAACAGAAATGTGCTAAAGCAGTCAGGATTCATGATACCAGTGTTGTATTAAGTAGCCACTATACTGAACGTTATATATATAATGAACAACCCAAACATTACAATGGACTTCAACAGACAAATCACAACACATTCACAAGCATTTCTTAATAAATCTAGTATCCAGCTTGATTTACTGAGCACTAAGGGTCACAGTAAGTTCATGATCATTATCAGGAGACAAGAACTGCTATATTACTATAAATCCAGGAAAACTAGAAACAGCATAATTCATGATAATACACCTAGAGCTGCATATTTTAGCTCAAAAATTCTAAGCACACCCTCCCCCAAACCCATTCCTGTATGCTACTTTAAGGAGATTTAGGTCTAAACTTGTAAAGTTGCAAATTTATGAAGAGCAAATTAACAACTAACTACTATGTTTGCACTATCACATATTTTTTCTTCTTAAATGGTGGCAGTTAGATCAGATAGCTGGGAGGATATCATGACCATGTGGAGCACTACCAGCCACTGTCAAATAACAATTTTAATTTATAGTCAGTGCAAAAAGAAATGTCTAGGAAAAGAAGTGCTTTCTCTATTCACTTCACAGGTTTAAAGTAGCCACTGAATAGTTCTGAAAGCTTACTCAGCATATATTGATTTGTACGAAGATGGAGAGGCTGTCATGTTCTCATTTACCAAGGTATATATCAGAAGACAGCCGGGTGAACTCAGTTAAGTTAGAAAAGTTGCAAAGTGGCATACAGTTTAGGGAAGGGAAGCAAAGGAAAACAAAAAGAAAAAAAAAATGAAAAGAAGAAAAAATGAAAGAAACCAGAACTGTCTTAATATGCTTACCATAATAGTCTGGAGTTGCAAAAGCTGTTGGTGTCTTATATGACGTTCCTGTCCTTACAGGTGTTGTTGGTCCAGCGGTTTTAGCTATAGTGACAGAAAGAGGAACTTGTGGCAACTAGATGATCTTAAGGTCCTTTCCAGACCTAACCATTCTATGATTCTATGGTAAAGGAATCATAGAATTGATTCTATTGTTTTATTATTCTTATTTATTATTTATTATAAAAAATTAGGATCATAGAATCATAGTATTGATTGTTTCAAAAATAGCTGTAAAAGACAAGAACTACATTTATAAAACATGCACATACCCCCAGATAACCACTGCATGACTGTGAAATTATAATCATAATGTAGTTACCTTCCCTGCATATATGATACAGAAGAATGTGGTAACTGAAGGCAGAATTCTGGTGAACCAAGTTTAAAACAACAAAAGCCCCTACTGTCCGTTAATTTCTTTCATAAAGTGAAAAGATTCTCTCCTAATTTCCTTATTAAAGTCGAAATTTATTAGGATTGTCACTAGAGTCCAGTTTCACAAAGGTTCTGGAACTCTCTTGTTTCCTTTATTCCATCCAGGAGGTTTTTAATGTTGGCTTAGAAACCTTCCCATAATACTCACCCACTGCATTAGTAAGAAAGATACAAACAAGGAATTAATCACAAAGTAATTAGAAAAAGAAACAGGACAGAATTATGGAAGGGAAAATCCAAGAAGAACATTGAGGCAAATTTTTCCTGTTAGTACTGTGGAACAATCTCTCCAGGGAACCAGAAGAAACTCAGTTATGATGTTTAAAACTAAGCTGGATAAAATACTAGTGAACACGGGGAGAAAGGGAAATCTGCCACTAGCCCCACAAAGGAAGAACCAGGTCATCTAACAAATTTATTCCATCTTGAATGCCTAGGAAGGTATAATGCCACATAACCTGACCTGTAGTGTATGGAAAAAGGGTGAAATTTCAAAACACTGGTAAATTAATTAGACACTTAATGGAGAAAATTAGCATATACCCTATTAAAAGCAAAATAAAATGTGTCAGGTTATTATTTTTTATGCTACAGCTTAGGACTGATAATATTTTATGTTCTGCTGTAGCTATTACTAAGGGAACAACACTGAACAACAGCAAGTATAGACACAACATTTCAATCTTGTCTCGGCTGTTGAGTAAATATACAGTTTGTTTCATCCAGCTTGAAGATTCTTGCTTCTAATCTGCTGCAAAAAATACTAAGGAATTATTTAGGCCTTTAGTGCCTTAATAGCACACAAAAACCCAAATGAAATAAACCAATGTCGTGGTTTAAGCCTAGCTGCTAACTCCGAACCACGCAGACGCTTGCTCACCTCCCCAAGACCTTCCTCCCCTGCTCCCGGAGGGATGGGGAGGAGAATGGAAAGAATGTAACTCCCTCGGGTTGAGATAAGAACAGTCCAGTAAATAAAAATAACACAAAATCACTACTGCTACCACCAATAATAATAATGATAAGGGAAATAATAAGGGAAGAGAACACAACCTCTCACCACCCGCCAACCGATGCCCAGCCCGACCCGAGCAGTGATCTAGGCCTTCTGGGTAACTCCCCCAGTTTATATACTGGGCATGACGTGCTGTGGTATGGAAT
>WTXV02021965.1:1375-17673 GCA_009823435.2 Nymphicus hollandicus | reverse complement strand
CCCTGCCCATGGCAGGGGGGTTGGAACTGGATGATCTTAAGGTCCTTTCCAACCCTAACTATTCTATGATTCTATGAGTGGGAGCTTTAGTTAACCAGATGGCCAAATTGTTATCTACAGTGGAACACACTGATCATCTTGAGCACGTAGAGGACAACCAGGTGATCAGGTCCAGTCAGCATGGGTTTATGAAAGGCAGGTCCTGCTTGACTAACCTGATCTCCTTCTATGACCAGAAGACCTGCTTAGTGAATAAGGGAAAGGCTGTGGATGTTGTTTACCTGGACTTTAGTAAAGCCTTTGACACCATTTCCCACAGCATTTTCCTAGAGAGCTCAAAGGGCCTCACCTAGGACCACTACTTATAAGGTCACAAGGTGATTGGCTTTAGTCATTAGTAAATTTCCATCCTGGATGCAATCGGAGTCAATGATTACTGGAAATTATTCAGAACTCCAGTAACAAATGGTACCATTCCACTCAGGCTATGATCAAGGGAAGGAGTCTTCTGAGGCTGCCAGGGAATGACTGATTATCCCTGCTCTCATTCCCACCATAGCCACGTCTCTGGTACGATCAGTGCATCCCTCCTTAGCCATGAAAGAGTTCCTGGTACAGTCAAGAGACGCTTCACTACCCAACTCATTACACAAAAGCCACAGCATGATGGGAATTCCTGAGATTGTGGAGCAGCCCAGAGGATGGGAGGATGCACCACCACATATGGTCACATCAGAACCTTTCCCATTTAAATTTCCTCAGGATCTGCACTATGTAATAGTCTTTCTCCACACTGAACTGTTCATATTATTTTATTTCCAAACCATAGCAGTTTAAATCTTTAGAGTCAAAACTATAGTAAAAAAGTTACAAAAGAGGAAAAAAATCAGTCTAGGACAAAAGAATGCCATCAATAGCTAACTAACTTTTTAAGTAGGGGGAAAATATTTAAGTATGAAACACTTAAGCATTTAAAAATCCTATTCCAGTAAACAGTTTTAGCTCCCCTGCAAGACAGCCATAGTCAGTTCCAAGATGATATTTCATAAAGAAGGGCAGATTTCTGGTTAAGATATTGAAAAAGGACAGAGAAATGCAGTCTTGTGGCTGAATTCAGCAAAGAATTTAGGTGCTGTCTTCCAGAACAGTCAGAACTGCTCAGCTGCTACTCCATCCCAATGGTATGTATATTTCCTATGTACTACCTTGCTGGATTTAAAGTTTATGAAGTTTTCTTCTGGGCATACTAGGAACTGCTACAGGCTGAGTAACTCAGCATAAATATCTCCTGTTTGCAACCAGCCCACTGATGGACTTCTCTGTCCTGCTGGATCCTCCACGAGTGAAAGAACTGCTTTCTTTTAAAAGAATCCTCTTATATTACAACAAAATATTCCTTGGAAGACTCAGTAAAAAATAGTTAAGTGCCTTCCTCTGCTTGCAAAATGAACAAGAATATCAAAGCCGTATCTCAAGTCAGCACCAGGGTAGAGATGACTCCTGCTATGCTACACCATCATTCAGGAAAGGGGAACCTCTGATGAATGATGGCATTGGGACTGGCTTCCCACTTCCTGAGCATATGCTCTAATCAAGAGGTCTTTAATGATAAGATGGGCAATCAACCCTGGCTTAGTCTGAAGATAAAACAGTCTGCTACTTAATATGTTTAGTTCTCCATAGACAATTAAATACTGTATTTGACTGAAGTGACAGGGTGAGGTAGATTGCAACTCGGTGGTGAGGAATTTAGTGATGATTGATATATGAAATATATGGGGTTCAATAATGTATTGGCTCAGCATCTTGTCTGTAGATCTACCATTAATGATATAGGGGCCTCTAGATTCTATTGCAGTTCAGTTAAGCCTCCTGCTTACTTGCTCTATACTTTTTACAGTACTGGAACTTTCTGCTACATTTTACTATTGTTACTGGATCAGCTAGTGCAGTATGACATATGACAGACAGTCTGGGGATGGCTGACAAGTTGGTATGGCACCTAAATAACTCTAGTTCTGTCCTTGGTGATAGCTGAGAAGGAATAAGCTTGCACTTCATGTGAAAGATAAAAGCTTCCAGCTACTTCTGCACTTCTGGAACCAACAGAATTGCTAGTTTGCAGAATCTTTTGGATGGATCACCAAATCCAAAGAAGGGCCCATCTCAGCTCAGGCAACATAGAAACATTAGACTTCAAATCAGTCTTTCCTCTGAAGGTTGATAAAAGCTTGAAGCTCAAAGGAAGGGAATTTTGGTAGCAGGTAAGGTCTTACTGTAACATTTGAACTTCATCATAAACATGTGCTTCACAAGATTCCAAAACTCAGGCAGATTCCAAAACTGTGAGGAATGGTCATATATAGAATCATAGAATAGTTAGGGTTGGAAAGGACCTTAAGATGAATCAATATCAGAAAATAATATATATATATCTCATATATATATAATATATATATAAAAATGTGAGATATATCAGAAAATAGCTATCCCAATAAAGGGAAAAAATGGAACCAGTGAGTGTTCTAATCTGTTTCAGAAGAAGATTTTGCAGAAATTGAGAAACACATATACTGAGTTAATGAACAGCTTTTGTAAGTTAATTAATCCAGATGTTTTTAACAGTTTATCCTCTCTTTTCTCCTTTTTCTGAAGTAAAAATGGAGGTCCCCAGGCACACTCCTGAGAAATAAATACAAGCTCCTATCATGAATATTATGACATTAAGCATTCAAAGATCTAGAAATTCTGAAGCAATACGCCTTGGCCACTCATTGTCAGTACACATTATCAAAAAAGTGAAATATATATGGGAAGTCCTTGCTCAATTTTTAATTCACCAGGAAGAAGCAATTGCAAGTGCATAATAACTCTCAAAGTTAAGGTCTAGGAATGCCTTCTGGGAAAAAAAAAAAAAAGCTTCTTTAAAACTGAGCAACCCATTCTTCAGAGGATGTCTGAATCAGGAAGTTGTTTCTTTGTTTTCTATAGCAGGTTCACAGCCTATTCTTTTACCTTTCCATCTTGTTAAAGATAAATTTTCACACATTGTTTCCCACAGAGAATAAACAATATGTAATATGACTGAGTTAGTGCTTGTGAAGAATAATGAATTCTTAGAATTTACCTGTTTCTGGAGTGCTCAATATCAGAAACTTGCTACTGCAAAAATGCTACGCTTTACGTAGTTCTTCTAAATAACATAATGTACGTAGTCTTATAAATAACATAATTCACAAACTGGACATGTACTATCTACTACTCAATTTTCAGGATAAAATCTGAAGTTGCAGATAATTTAGGCAAGGCTGAAGGAAGCTACTCAGTCATGCATATGTGATAACAGGTATTGTAAGAAGAAAGCACACTACAATTAATTACAGTCCCCACTATTGAACTTCAAGACCTGGCAAATTGTACCAAAACCAGGGGACTCCCTCAGCGCTTTAAGTTTCTAAACTGGAACATACTGCAAAAATAGCTGAACTAATCACATTATCATAGAATCATAGATCATAAAATAGTTAGGGTTGGAAAGGACCTTAAGATCATCAGGGAAAGGCTTGAGAAATTGTCTGGTTTTCTAACTATTCCAACCCTGGACAGTAGACATAAACCCACTGCAGTACTTAACTTACCTATTCTGTAGCATTCCGTATGTTAGCTCTGACAAAGATAATTACTGCATACATGATATTGCATTGAAGCATTCCGGGGTTTTTCCCAAATCCCAACTTTTTCATTTCTATTTTGCTTGATTGTGCAAAATTCATCAGTAACAACAAATACAAAGTGAATCAAAATACAGACTCATTTTGCAGTGGAATATTTGATATGGAAGCTTATATTATGAAACCTTAGGGAAATTTAATAAAAGAAACAATGACCGATGTATTGAAAGATCCATTGGATTAAAAAAAAAAAAAAAACCAAACAAAAAAAGAATATTTTCCAGAGTATTTCCATAGAGAAAAGAAAAACAACAAATTTCCCAGAAAATTTACATTTGGCAGCTGGATTTATCATGTGCACATGTTACACAGCAAGAGCACTTTTTCGAACTAAGTGTACTCGGAACGGGTATCCTGTAGAACAATTCATACTGTGAATAGTGTCAAGAAATACAGGGCAAGAAATAAATCTGGGTTATCAACAGAAGCTTGCATGTGTTGTTTTGGTACAGTTGCTTCATCTCTTAGCTCATCATGCATTTAACACATAAGAGAGATTGCTATATGGGTCTCATTTTGTTTCATTTTAATGAGAATAGGGAATATAATCAGACACAAGAAAGAGACCTTTGCTAAAAGACCTCTGTTCCTTTTTCTGTGACATGAAAACTGCTAGTTTACAAAACTAAACTTACAGCATGAAGTCCCTGCTGAAGACTGCAGCAAAATCTTACAGTTCTCTACTTGTTCACAGTGGAGAAGGTGCTCATAGATTCTTGGTAAGGAAGAATGTGATCAAGGATGGATCTGACACCTATGTTCATGGTCTGGGACATGTGGAAGGCTTGGGACATATGGAAGGCTTTTTCAAGCTAGGCAGAGTCCAGCTGAAGATAATTTTTCCAAGTGTTTGTTTCTTTTTCTCCCCATTTATTTAGGTGCAGAAGTCCCCTTTGATTTTACTCCACATTTCCTGTGTTCTTAGCCCACACCATCATGATTCATGCAAACAGAGCCTATTTGTGAAGCAAAGAGAGAGAGCTGCACACCCAAAGTAACTTTCTTCTTCATTTTCTAAAAGAAGCCATACAAAATAAGATAAACACTGATAAGATAAAGCTGTGAGTTTGCTGCTCTCTAGCTGGTTTGAGCAAAATTATTTTAGAGCAAGATTGTCTTACAGATAACCAAGATGCTTCTGAGCTGTATTTGGGGGCTGATTACTGCCACATGTCAGCAGCCTAGAGAAACTAATAGCCAGTTCAGTATTAGTAAAACAGACCTTGAAAGAGCACTGTATTTCTTTGTTACCAGCCTATAAAACTCTTTCTCATCGTGGTCGCCAGACACAAGCACAGAGACCCAAAGGGACATGTTATTCCATTGACATAGTAATGAAAATGCAATGTCCATTTATCATAACTACTTCACTGACTCTGTCAGCAAAATCACCCATTTTGGAGATGCCAGTGTTCATCTTTCAGGGCTTCTGAATCCTCCATCATGCCAGTGAACCCCCAGAAGCACCAACTTCTAGGTCTTTATGACACAGCTACGTTCTGCTTTGTCAAAAGATAAAGTGAATGAAAGAAATAACAGAATTAAAGGAGGGAGGGAGAAGGGGGGAAATCTCCTCTGGAAAATAATGAAAGTGGCCCCTGGGATAAAAAGGACATGTTCAGGGCATAATTTTTGACAATTCTAGGAGGAAACCTACCACGTATCCAGCAGTATCTATCCAGCTGTAGCTAACCTGTCAACTTCAGGTCTTTGCAACTTTTGCAACTCGGGGGGGGGGGGGGGGTGAATTTTGCATGTGTAAGTGTTCAAAATATACTGAAGCATAGACTTTCTGCTTCCAGTTGAGGAGGCCCCAAACAAAGGAGCTCCGAGATAGCTCTAAATGGCCAGTCAGGCCAGTCAATAATCTTTATAGTGTTACACTCACTGCATGATCATTTTACTATTCTTTAATGGCTCTTTCTCGGAAGCCAGGTTACCTCTTACAACTGAGAAAAAAATGATCGTTTCATGCTCAGGTATACAATTTTTATTTACTACTTATGCTGTGTTGAAAATAACCAGTGTAAATTAGTCCATTTGTCAAAACCATGGACACAATACTCTGAAGTTTTGTCCTTGAAAGATACTTTGCCCAAGAGGTGGAGTTACTTGTGTATTTCTCAAAGTACTGCGTTGCAATTCTGCAGTAATCAGAGGTTTCCAGTTTATGCATTTCTATCATGCAATAGAGATAGATGGTTAGAAGTTGCAAAAGCAGACACGTTCCACTTTAGCAGTGTAACATTTATGATATTGGCTGGTCAGCACTGGGTATCCGTCCAGAAACTTATGATGAACTGCAAGCTATAAACTTCTGGCCCTGAACACTGGAATATTCTCAATTGAATTTTTTCTGATCTTCAAGTTTCCTCACTAAAAGGAAGGACAACAAGGTCACATAAAATAAGCAGCAGAACAATGCTTGATATATTGTTTAGCAGTTCTTATTGACTCAAGTTCAGTAATACTTACTTCTTAAGCACTGAACAATTCCTAAATACATACTCTGCTGGGACTAAGAGTTACCAAATGTTATCCAGGTGCTCAGTACTTTACTGAATTACAGCTCAGTTTTCATTCCAGGGGCTGATACAAACAGAAGGTACTACTGTAGGGAGACATTCCTTTGTGAGACTCAGCAGTGGTATCTCTGGTCAATATAAAGCAACAATTGCAACAAATTCTTATGTCAGTCTTCTCCTCTCAGATCAGAAGTGGAGCACAGAGGACACATCTTCTGGCTTCAGAAACATGCATTTGAAATGGCTAGGAAGAATATAATTTTGCTACAAAACTCAAAACTGAGTTAAAACATGTTTATCTTAAAATTCCATAAGCTGAATTGAAAACTTCAATTAAACAATTCTGTAATGTTCAAGTTTCTGGTTAATAAAAAATGTTATTTCATTTTGAAGGTCATTTGCTAACCTACAGCTAAAAGCAACACAGATTTGTATTAACTTTACTGATCTTTATGAGAAATTCGATTAAATGGGGGGGAGTGGGCTTGGATTCTGCATGTGTGAGTGTTCAAAATTGTGAAGTACAATGCTGCTTACTAATCTGTGCATAAAGTGATGTTTCTGAGTTGATAAAATGTATTTATCTCCCTTGAAGGGGTAGTTGTGGATGAGCAAGCATGGCATGAGAAGGCTAGAAATCTACTTTGAAACCTTGTCCAGAGAAATCTGTTGTTTCCAGCTGGAAATTGAGAAGCTTCGCTACTGCTTTTCACATAAAGGTATGAAAAGGGAGGAGGAAGAACCACAACCCCAGCAGCGGAACTTGAGGCCAGCTGAGAAGGTAGCCCAAGACTCAGGAATTCCCCCATGCAGAGATAGCATAAATTTTTAAAAAGCCAAAATTGAAAGCAAAACACTGAAAGCAAATCTGGATAATGGTTAAACATATAGTAATAATCACACCAGTGTTTTGGACCTAATTCACATATTGTGGAATGTAGATAAAAGCCCTGAGTGCAACTAGATGAAGTTGAGAAATTCCCTGCTCTGATGATGTCTCTTTTTTCTAGAACCTGTAAGACCTTGTTGAGCCTTTGAGATCTTTGGCTGATCATTGTGGGCAATAATTTCTTTGTGAATCGCTTCATCTAGCAAATCAAAACCATGTCCTGTACAGATGTTTTTCATTAGGACCAATTAATTTCTTCTAGGGGACTAATGCCAACAAAGACGTTATACAGGAATGTTTCTTCATACCAAGAAAGTCCTTGCTGAACCTAATAGCATATTTAATACCCCAGCTCCTCGCCCAGCAGACACCTATTCAGGGATAGCATGTCACTTAGACATATAATGTATAAAGGAAACACTTTGCTTGCATGTTCTATAATTTGCATTACGAATAGACAGGAAGCTAGACTGTCCTGAAGATTCATTTTGATTTAAAAACAAAGCAACACTCCTCCCTCAGCTTCTGTACCTCTGCGTTTAAATCAAAGCTTTAAATTCAGATATTAAATCAAAACTGGTCATGTGGCTCTGTTCATACCTGTGCATATTTTTCTTTTCATGTCTCTAATAATACTGCACTAAATAACAAGCATGGTGGAATCTTCATTTGTAAGGAAAAAAACAGTAGCTTTGTGGGGAATTTTTAAAGTATATTTTTATATTCTACCAGAAAAATTCAGAATATGGCCTATAGATTATATACCCCATTATGACAGGTATCTACTGTCAGAAAGAAACTTCTCTAAGCTGTTATCCAGTCGTTTCTATAGGCAAGCACCTTCAAGCATGTGGTCTCGATAGGACAAAATTCAAAATTGCTTGAGAAAGTTTTTGATATCATGAAGCACTCAGTTGTAGTAAGTTTACTCTGCAAGGAAGTTCTCTCACCAGAATGGGTATCCCAGTGATACATTACATCAGCTGTTCAACACCGAATGTGCTGCATTAGAATTCATGAACAATTATTTTTCATTATTGCCACATGAACCATAGTTAACCAGATGAAGTTACCAGAGGTTCCTTCATCAATCAGTTACTTGACATGGAAGTGAAATAAACCAGGTTGGCTGCAGTGCAGATCATGCAGCACCTAGGGAATCAGTCTGACTCATGTTTCTTAACATAAGTTTTAGAAAGCATCCTTTACCAGCCCACTGGTTTACAAGACCAAATCACTTGGAAGTGGTGGCAGTGTTTACCATGCTTTTGCACCACTTCTGCTCTAGATATCACTGTCAGTATGTTCCTCATATCACCTGAGATGGTGAAATGAATTCCTATCTTGTTAAATTACATCAAAGATCACACTAACCTTCTCTTTTCTATTTCAGAGAATACAGTGAAATGAGTAGCAGCTGGGTAGACTGGCATACTTGTACAATATCATCATCATGACCTAAAAGAGGGAAAGGAAGGAGGGAGATCGCAAGGGTAAACTTTCTTTAATTGTAACACATAGGTATACTCTGACACAACGTTGAAAAGCACAGGATAGGTGACAGGATGCAGAGGTAACATATAGGCAACTGAAAATTATCCACAATAAGCCATGTAGCCCTATCCTCTGGGAATTTCCTTTCCCACTCAGTGATTTTCCTAGATACTATGTAAGCAAGTAAATATCTATTAATTTTCTTTCCCTTCAGCAAAGCGGTAGTAATTCAGATATTCCAAAAACTAGGAAACACCCTGAGTAGCATTCTTTCTGTCAATACCTCTTGATCTTAGAAGGCAAACTCTTCAGTAATGTAATGAGCAGGTGGCACACTTTGACTATAAAAGGTGGAACTCTTCCTGCTTAACCTGATGTGATTTTGAAAAGATACAATTATTCTGAAGAGCAAACACCTTGCCTAGTGTATACAGTATATATACAACTGTATAGTTGTACGGGTGTGACATCCATACATCATTCAAGTACTCATTAAACCAACTGCTGAATTTGCAGAAAAATCCCCCAAACCCAGTGGCAAAATTCTTGTATGTTCCTTTATCAGTCAATAACAAATGGCACAAACTCTCCTAGTTTTGCTGCACAGTGTCTTCTGTTGGGAATTCCAAATGACAGTAAGTTTAAAAAATTCTATTGTTTCCTAATTAAATGCCAAATGTATCCCAATAAAGCTGTACAGAACAGTAACAGGGCATGGTTCTATGAGTCAGGACTCCAACTGGGCTTGCATAAGCCAAAATATCTAACTCGAATGAGTGCAGTAACTAATGACATTATACAAGCAAAGATCTGGTGTTAAATGCTGCAGTGCTGAGGCAGACCCCAGTTCTTCCCAACTGCCATAGGTGGAACTCACATTTTCAGTTTCTAACAGGTCTCTCAACCCATCTGCCACACTGGCTTATGTGATGCTGCCATGTTGCCATGAGATGTTGAAGAAGTATTAGATATCAGCACATGTATTCTATTTTCCTCACTAAGGAATGATCAAAGATTTGATGGGAAGCTGTTTCAGGTTTTTTCTACTGTAGACCAGGTTTAGCTGTAGGAAAAGAAACAGCAGCAGGATTATGGGTTTGTCTATGCTGAGATAAAAAGAAGGAATTTCAGCTACTGAAAAATAGTCTAAGAGGTGAAAAAGACTTAGACCTAGTGAAAGCGGGGCTAATTTTAGTCTCCTAACAAATCTCCGCTTAGATACAAAGATTCATGGGAAAAAAATAGGGGTGCAAAAGCGAGAACGGTGAGCAAGAAGATGCCTACATTAGGCATAGAAAATGCTCAGGAGAGGACCTGAATCAAAAAGCATCCTGGACTGTCTTCTGTAGTTCAATCTCTACGTGAAACCTTTCCCATAAGGTAGCCAAAGAAAGAATTGCTTCTTCACCTTTGTATCTTAAATCCCAGACAGTACACTCTGCCAGTGGTTAGAAAACTAATTTCTGATTGCTGGCCTGCTTGCAAAAATTTGACAGTTTTTAGCACCTTGGTAAATACTTAGCTGTAGTCATAAAATATGTGGTATCCTTGGATTTTTCTGATCTTTATGATTATTATTATGCCAGGAGGCAGAATGTAAATAAGTGTGACTCAGTGATAAAGCACAGAAGACATTCACATCACTAAAGGCAAACCTGGGCTTCACACCCCCATATCAGTGAGGACTACATATAAACCAGTTAGCCAGAGATTCAAGCTCCCAGCATAATCAGTGCTGCCCCCCTCCAGTCTCTGGATGTGAAAAGGTTTGCTTTTGGAGAGCAGGGCTTTCCAAATAACTGTCTTTGAAATATTTCTTAGGGATGAGTCCCTTCTCAACCTTTTATAGGGTTTTTCCTGTGTAAGTTTATATGGTGGTATCACATATTGTCATCAGCATAGTTGGTTTCAGACTTCAAAAACACAGACTAACATCTCCAACACAGGGGAGCTCAGTTTATTTGCCTAGTGATTTTGATTTCAAGGTCCAAAAATACTCGTGTTTTCTTTAGTAGGAGCAGAAAGAAATGGAAACCCAGTCTCTTGCCTTTTCTTTTTGCAAGGATATGCACATCTGGTAAGAGGAAAACATTGTGGAGGAGTCCCCTCTTAAAACACTGGCAGCACAGCACATTGCAAAGAAGGCAAAAGGCTGGATAGATAGTCTTAATGAGGATTTATTTGTTCATTTGTCTATTCTGTATGAAAACAAAAAGGGCAAGAAAGCAGCTTAAAATCAACACAGAGGCCCCAAAAAGTCTGACTATCAACACTGCTCATCACTCTACATTTTTGCTTGTGCTGAGCATCAGGAAAATGTAGATTTCTGACATCTCTTCTCTGGGTCTCATTTCTTACCCTTCTTGCAATCTTTTCCACAGTAATCTGTGATTCCATCTAAGGAGATGCTGCCTGGATGAAAAAGTTACAGGCTGGAAATTTGGACTTCTCAAGTTTTCATTCCATCTGGGACACTGACTGTCCACAGACTTCAGCAAAATGCTTCCCCTTTCTGTCTCAGATTGGTCATTATGCCCCTCTCCAAAGTGGCTGCAGGTGATCTGAAACTCTGCTTCCATCTCCACACTATCCAAAACCCACACTGTGGGGATTCCTGTTCCCTAACCGGGAAAGACCGAGGTGGCAAAGCAGGCCCTGTTATAGTGTGATGACAGACAGTCAAAAGAATATTTTGATTAAATAATGGGACTGCAGACACTAACGTTCTAGTTGTGGATCTAAGGAATTTATACCACATATAGTCATGATTTCCCCTTTCCTTTCCCCCAGGAAAATGAATTTAAAGACATATTGTGAGGAATAATTAGTGAATGGTATTGTTGTACATTTAAAACTGAAATAAAAATGTTGAATTCATAGCCTTGCTATAAACTGCCTTCAAGGGAGTAAGGCACTGAGATATAGAAATTGTATATACCTTACAAAAGACCATAAAATATGATTAGATTTACAAACCTCAGCTTTTATCTTCTATATTTCTCATTACTATTTGTTGGCTGCTCTGTATTTTCCTTACTGAATATTGTTGCTGTAAACAAGAGAGATTAAGACTGACTAACAATGTAAGCAAAACATTAAAAGGTCAAAGTACTATAATTGGAAAAGATTGTTTCCAAGATATATAGGGCACAAATGCTCCAATTCTGCAGGGTTTTTTTGCTGGGTTATCAGACAATGTTGTATGGCAATGTAACAGTCTGATTGTTATCTTTCTGTTCTCATTGGTTTAATGTAATTTATGGAGTTCAACAACACTCTTGTCAAGATATACACATTTCAGTATGTGCATTACAAACATTCCCAAGGGAGGCCAATGGTTTGACTTTTGTCAAGGTCAAAAGACCAACAAAATCCATCCTATCTCAAAGCAGCACAATGGAACATCAGAAGTAAGATATGAGTTTCCACCACATATCTAGAGAAGAAAGTAGATACCAAAGATGCTTTGTCCTTTCTGTCCGGAATTTCTTGTTTTTCAGGCGCATCTGGAAACTCAGTGGAGGACTGAATGAATGTGGAAAATAAACTTCATTTTGTTCACCAAAACTAATTGTTGCAGGTATGGATAAGGCACAGTGGGGGCCAACTGAATTATGATAGTCTCATCTGAGTCTATTCTGGTGCAAAAAAGGAAAATTTATTTGATGGCCTTTTCTCTGAACATCCCTGCCCTCCAATTGTCTCTTGCCTTGGTGGAACATTACTTTTTATCAGCATTTCCCTAGAGTGGCAGCGGCCATCTTCCACACATATGATTTGTCGCTAAGCACTAAACACTCAGCATTCCTTTAATGTTCTTCTTCTGTGGCTTACTAGGAGCTTTCTTCCTTCTCTTCTCAGCTACCCATCTGAGGCTACGTGACTGGTAAAAAATGTTAAAAGCAAAAAAAGCTGTCGCATCTTACTGAAGCTGGAAAACAGTTTTTTGGTAGGATAATGTCCAGCAGCAAAGTGAAGTTGGGATTTCCTGGAGTTCCAGGAGTTGGCTTAGGCTTGAGTGAATGTTAAAACATGTGTTTGATTATCTGGTCATTACCAGCTAATTCTAACCTAGACCACTCAGGCACTTGTAAAAAACAAGCTGTCATGATCCAGCTTCTTCAAGAACTGATGCCCCAGCATCAGTTACTTAAGAGTACATGAACATTAAAAAGCAATATATCAGGACACTGCTTACACTAGTAAAACTAGGCATATATATTTCTATGCATAGGTGTACTTGTAAAAGCAGCAGATTCAGTATGTACTGCTTTCTTAACAGTATTTGAGACCTACATGCATGCATTTTATACAGATACGTAAGTATTTAGGCAACTATACCCATTCCTCTACTTACCATAAATGTGGCCTGATCTCATGCTGGAATTCCTACAGTACTTAAGGTGTATAATCCATACAATGAGCTGATATAATGAAAAAGTTTGCTTCAAAGAACCTGAAACCTGGAAATATTATAGGTCCATACTACAAGTTCCAATCACTGCAGTTATGCTGTATGCTGTGATTGTTCTTCAGGAATAATTTTACTGTCAGCTGTGCTGCATGGTTGTGGTAGCTACATGCCTTAGGTGTGAACTCTTCATAAAAGCCCAGCCTATGTTCAAGAGTACAGGGTCTTGAGGGGTGGGAATGTACTTTCTTTTTACATTCTGAACTACTGAAGATAGAAGGCATCTAGTTCCTCAAGGAGACTGGAATTTGGCAGTTCTGCGAACTTCAGGAAACATATGTGCATGCTCAGCCATCTCAAGTTTACAAGCAGATAGAAAGAAGACAGAAAACCAAGTTATATACTGGTGGCCTTGTTCCACTAAAATCAGTGGTGTTACTCTCTTTCCTATTGCAACAATCTGCCCCCCCTATCCCTCTGCCTACCAACAGCTAGTAGAAAATCCATGCAGATTTTTGCATAGATGCAAATATGTATTTCTTCCACTTTCTTAGAAGTAAGGGATGAGGTATTTTGCTATGGAGAATTCCTGAAAAATCTTTGTTTCGGAAACACATCTTCTGTTTGTTAAGACAAGATGTTTATGTGCCAATTACCATTTTAATTGGATCTTAACCATCTAATACCATGTTTTGTTGTGCATAACTCTCCAGAGCACTGTAATTAAATTTTAACTCTTCAGACATGGAGATCCTGGTGCAAATACTGGTTTGCTCACTGAGAGAGATTCTCAGACCTAACAACCTGTTCATACTTCTCCATGTCTCACTGTAGGAAGGGTGGGAATCAATAACTAACAGAAAGACATTATGTGGAAGAGAGAGCTGTTACCATGTCTTATAGAAGAAGAATTAGCTGTTCATAAATTTAAAGCTAATCTGGTTTTCTCCATAGCTGAGGCACTGAAGGTCTATACACTTACAAATGGAATGTAACAGCTTAAGGTTTCTGGATGAAAGTGATCTAGCCCTGAGGTACTCCAGTGTGAAGTCTTTGAAACACCATACTTGTCCCTGGAAGTGTTCACAAACCATGAAGATGAGGTCCTTAGTGACATGGTTTAGTGGTGGTCTTGGCAGTGCTGGGGTAATGGTTGGACTTTATGATCTCACAGGTCTTTTCCAACCTAGTTAATTCTATTATTCTATTCTGTAATTCTATACTTCTCAAGCACATTGTCATAGAAAGCTCTACTGGTTTTCACTGAAGGAAATATTGCTTAAGCATGCCACCAGCTCAGCTTCCAAAAAGCATACATATTTAAGTACATATTTAAGCTACATATTCAAGTACAAAACATTTACGTCTGTTAGTGTTTTTCATAGAAGTAATTTAATCCAAATTTTTATGCTATTTTATTTATGTTTGAGTTATAAAGACCGGAGATTAAAAAAAAATAATAATTAAAAACATTAAAACTCTGCCTCTTGGTAAAAGTTTGCAAACAGGATGGAGGTTGCACTTACTTAACCATGGTATGAAACCAAATAAAATAGACAGAGAACTTCAATTTTTTACTTTCAGACTGCAGAAACCTGAAAACCAGCAGGGTTTTCCCTTCACCAAAGGTCATCAAGTTTAGTAAACCTTATTTCAGCACTTCTACTAGATAGGTGAGTATTACAGTGTAAGAAATATTGGGGAAAGATCCCATGTGGAAGCTAAGGTCTCACTGTGTTATATATACTGCACTTCTAAAGCAAATGAATGGCATGAATAGATTGTATTAACTGTTTCTATAAGCAAGTAGAATTGAAATCGCATTGATGTATATGTTAGGGAGAATTCCAGCTGCTGAAAGCATTGATGATATCCTAGGTAATATATTAGTTTACGTGTTTGATTAAAACCCAAATAGATACTCAGTAGAGATTCATGTATTTTTTGCTCATGAAAAAAAAAAAGATCTGTATTCTATGTTCAATATTCAATCTCTTCTATATTCTGTATTAAAATTTACTTTGTAAATTAGAGATTAAGACAAGACACAGGTACTTTTAAGCTAGTTTATCAAATACCTCATTTTTCCTTGCTTATTTTGTGCCTCTTACCACTCCTACTTGTTTCATTTTGCATAAGTTACATCTCGATCCTGAAAACAGCTGGGCATATAGCTATTGTTTTGCATGACAAAGGCCTAATGTAAGTCAAAAAAGATTGATGAAGGAGGAGAAAAGGTAGATAGAGGTACTGAATCCATTAATGACAATGCTGATTACCCGAATTCCAGAAACATATCCAAAGCGTTGCACAGTGAACTTTGTGGAAAGTCTTCCATTGACCTTTTTGGGTAGACACATGTGCTCAGTCCCCCGGGTTAGAGTCAATGTGATTTATGAAGAAATTAAACAAACACATACTACACTCTGAAGGCCACTAAAGAGATGCAAAGCTCAGCTAAATAAAGATAACAATCAATCATAAAGAATCTTTTGCTATTTTTTGTCAGTGGAAATATTTTACTTCAGGACAGAACTATGGGTAAAAATGGAGGGAACTGCTAAAGGCTCACATGCTAGAAAATCTGCATGGAAACAGTTTCATGGGAAAAGCAACTGCTGTCCCACAAAGTCAGAGTGACCCTACACAGCATTTTTTTGAGCAAGCTGAATGTTTAGTTACTTATTCAGTGCAGTAGCTCCAACCGCAGAGTTTGAGAGCTATTACTCGGCTCTGCCGTAAACTGGTGATCAGAACACATTCCTGGCAGGCTGGATGAAAGCAGGAACCACATCTTGCTACCCGTCATCTGAGTTTTCTTGGCACTTCCCATGGTCATATAGGTAGCTCTCTATAGCTTCTCAGGCCCCAAGGTGTGCCAGTCCCCAGACTAAACTAAGTATCTGCTCTACAGAAATTAATCAGCTACAACTGAAGCATTTTTGTCTCATGTGCAAGCTACTTAAAACTTTCCCACATATTCTGTGGGGTGAAAACAGATTCAGGGATTATTTTGATGGAGCTGCTTGCCTGTAGCCTGTCCTTGCTCATCTTGTGTCTTATACAACAACCTGCACAGCTAATTTCCTTAGGGAATGGAGTACCTGGAAATTGAACATTACAGTGTGCAGGTGTGCAAGCTCCCCACAACTTCAGCCCTAGAATCACAACTACTGTGAGGGTGGTGAGGCATTGGAATGGGTTGCCCAGGGAAGTTGTGAATGCTCCATCCCTGGCAGTGTTCAAGG